>JAJDFF020000028.1:0-149970 GCA_021527025.2 Geoglossum cookeanum
CGCCGCCTTCAATTCTACCTCGCCATGGAGCATATAAGCTCCATGGCATGCCCTCGCTCTTGTAGTTAAGCAAGCAACTAATATATTCGATTTTATATACATCGTGCCCCTGATCGTGACCCTGAGAACCTCCGTTTTCAACAGTAGTCACAATATAAACAAAGGTTAGCGTCCCCGTCCACAGGTGCGGGTAGCTTCTCGGTTGACTCAGCTAGATTCTATCTATCATCTGCACTGCATAACAGTCAAAGGCTCATTACGTCGGCCCGAGACCAACCTCCGCGAGATTCTGACTCGTGCCTCAAAAGCAGATATCCCGTCTCACCTGTGCCCTAGGGCACTTCATTCCTCGGGGCCCTATGCAATTGCGGAGCCGTGCGCTATGGCAATGACATAGCACAATGGCGGCAGCTAGGCATACCAGAACAGGAACCAGGAGATTGAAGCTTCCATCATCCGTATCAGAATGTAGGTAACGCTGATACTCACCCTGGTACTGAGCGCCCTCCACAGTACATTCAACTTTCGGCAGACAGTCGATTGATGATCACAACGTGTCGGCGGCGGCGGCGGCAGACTACAATGGGGTGATAAAAGTATCCGCGCTCGAGTGCCTCACGCGACTGATCAACTCTGCGCGCAACGAAATAAAACCCTTATAGCACCACCAACCAAGGCCAGAACAAGTTGTAGCTTTAAATATTAATTGCTGTATATCTATACTTTCATTTAGGAAATTTCACACTTCTCTAAACACATGCAATTGCAAACAATATTTGGTGTTTATTGGGGTCAACAAAGTATTTGTATGATAGTCAGAACTATATCTATTAATGAAGAAAAGTCTTAAATAACAAAGCTTCATGAAAAAAAAAATAAGATAAAAGAAATTAGCCTACTTAAGTAATATTGGGTTAAGAGGTAAATTGATGATCATTTGAAAGATAGATAGTTGTTGATTTAGTATTATAGGGCAAGTATGCAGTATTAGAATATAATGAAGAACTTTTAATAACTATATTGGAACTAATTCTACATCATACCAGACTGATGCAATATTGTCAAAAGTAATTGCTTTTTGCCATACCTTAACATAAAGCTCTAACTATTCACCTTTACTGATTCTTCCTATAGAAAGACTGTTGGTGCCTTAACTGAAAGCTATAATTAGTTATTAGGACTATAACCCTGAGCATATAGTACTTCATCACATTACTCTATACTGTTGCACTCATAATTGTTTTTTCTTCAAGCTCTTATTAACATATTAAGACCTTATTAATAACGTCAACACCACCTTAATCCTTGCTTCATTGAGCCTCCTAGCCCCTATAACGGTTTCGAGGCCTTGCTAACAGGTCTCATAGGCTCCAATAGTTTTAAGAAGTCCTGCCCGCGCGTCCGCTCATATGTCCACTCGTTCCGCAGCCCTCGCAGCCACTAAAAAGAAGCCCATGACTCATTCAGTCACTCCTTCTGCCAGCACTACTAGCGTTTGTAAGTTCTCTCATCCGTTCGCCTTTGCGGGTCATCCATGTTGTTCCTTGCAGAAATGGTGTGTTGAGTTTTTAAACTCTCTCCTTTAGTCCGGCTCCATGAGCTCCCCCAGGACCGGGTCATCATCGGAGGAGGAGATGGTGAGCTCACTGTCTTTTTCTCACCTCAAGGGACTTCAAGAAAGGTCCTCCTCTCTTGCTAACCTCTTGGGCAATACCCCTCTGTCGACGGAGAGTGTGTCCATTATTGTGCTGGTTCCCAGGAAGCGTCCGGTACCTTTGATGAACATGCCGAAGACACCAACAGCTGTCCCTCGCCCTCTGGTCCCTAAGGCTGTAGAGGTTTAGCGAGAGAAGCTGCTCGCTTCTGTTATGGTGCCGAACAATGTTGGCCCACTTCCTTTGCCCCCTCGTTGATCTGTCCTCCTGCGCTCTTATTGTCTTCATTGTAGATGCCACTACGAGAAATTACCGGCCTCCAATGCGACCATCCGGCTTCGGGCCTTCGCTGCTCATCGTGCAGCAAGATTAAAAAAATGTATCTCCCAGTAAGTCTTCCCTACTCTCTCATTACTGCTCTGTCTAACCCTGCGATTTAGGTTCTCGAGGCCTGTATCAGAGCTCTGTGGGCCATGCAGGTGGCTGCATGGCAGGTTCTGGACCTCAACTGCCCTTGACATGCTTGTGTTGAGGGTCATAAGGCCAGGCTTGTTACTGTGGTTGCCCGTTTGGCCTGCAGGCAAACCCAATATAATCAGGAACTGGGAGTAGAGCAGCGGAATGCTCCAAAACTAGAAAAGGCCACTAACTCTGCACTGATTTTGCTGCTAATCCTTCTATGAACTGAAGAGCAGATAGCTCATACCAATGAGCTCCTTCGTCACCTGGTGAGTTCTTTCCCTCCCCCTACCAGTCAAAGCCACTTAGACTCGGCGTTTACCTTTGTCGCCGCCTGTTAACAGGCCTCATTATGGAGTCCTGCCTGCCTCGCCTCTACCTTCACCACCTCACGAGGAGCCAGTGTTGTCAGAGAGCAGGGAGGACAAGAATGAGGACAAGGACAAGTAGATCGGTAGTGTGTTAGGGTGAAGCTTTTTTAACGTCTGATCGCGGTATAGTCGCTGAATTCTATGGGGGAGGTTTTCAGATCCATTGGCAACTGCTGGTTGGTGGTCGCCGATACTATGCTTGTATAGCTAGGCCTCGTCAGCTATGTAGCTTTTCCTTTATTTCTTTTTCTTTGTACTGGCATTTGGCATTTTTGCTGGGTGTCTCCTTGCATGTTTGCTTCCTGTCACCTGTATATAGAATATGACATTTCCTTTCTTCTTCTGCCTGACTTACTTTCGAGTCGCCATGACCCCTCCATTGTAGCCGTAAGATACCTGTAATATTGCATTCCGTCAGCGTAATCTCATTAAAACTGCATAAAAAACCTTTTAGGGAAAACCGTAGAAAGAGTATTCAATACTTTCATTGCTTTGACTTATGACGGTGGCGGGTTTGTAGCGACATTGCTGCTGGCTTCTATAACTTAATCTCCTGGAGTATGGTCTCTGTGTTTGCCAGATTTCCTTTGTCCTCCCATGACGTCTCGTAATCCAGCTATCCAACCTACTTAATGAGTTATTGCGTTTTGCCGTGCTGTTGATGTTTGTCTAGAATTGCCTCTACTTTGTACTCTTCTTCACCTTCCAGGAGGGTAGTCAGCAGGAGAGCCGCTAGCTCCTCGCCAAGTCATTGGTTATGGAACTCTAGAGATGACATATAGAATACCAGATGTATAGATTCAAGAGGCTTGGGTAATTTCAGGCGATATACTTGCAAGCATAATGCAGCAATAATTTGAAATAGTCCTAATTATTAGAAGTCTAGCTTCTTACTTGTGCAATTTAGGCAGATGTTCTTCGAAGATAGAAGCACCTTGTCGCTGACTCAATAGTGCTTGAGCATATATGTTTTATTTTACCACTTAGCCTAGTACTCAATGGCATGTTGTAATCAGATCTTCAGCATGTCCCTTTTAGCTGCTATGACTGTGGTGCATTCATGTGCTGCAGGTGCCTCCCCCTCATAGACGTCATCCTTGACATTCCATATAAACTCTAGATTGTATCTATATATGGCATAGAACAGTAATGCTCTTGTGGAAGCATAATTGAAATTATTGTATGTAAATTCTGCCTGTTCCAGCCATTCTACCCAGTTATCTTGCTTATGGGCTATATAACAATGTAGGTAGTGTTTCAAAGTTTGGTTCTAGTGTTCTGCTTGTCCATTGGTCTGTAGGTAGAACACGGTACTGAGCCGATGTCTCGCCTTCATGTAAAAGCAAAGACTGGACCAAAACTGTCTTATGAATAAACTAGCCTTATCTGATATGATAGACCTTGGCATTTCGAATGAGCATATAATCCTTTTATCAAAAAGATTAGCAAGTCTAGAAGCATTAAGAGTCTTTTGGGTTGGGATATATTTAGCTATTTTGGTCAACCTATCCACTACCACAAGAATGGTATCATATACCTGCGAGCTATTATCAGCACTTGAAGGTATGCCTATAATCATATCTATGGAAACACTTTCCTATTGACAATTATATATGGGAAGCGATTGCTGCTTATCATAGGGCTAGTGTCAGGGTACTTTCGCCCTCTAACACATCTTGCAGTTACGAACATGAATCTTTATGCTTACTTTCATTAATAGCCAAAAGTACTTATGGCAAATTAATTCCGTAGTTCTAGTTACATTGAAGTGACTACTATGGGGGTCATCATGATTGATTTTCATAATCTCTTGCCTTACTGCTGAATTATTCGGCATATAAACAGCCCCCCCAAAGCATAATAAGCTCTTCTAATCTACTTGCCAGCTCTTAGACGGCAAGTTAGCATTCTAAGGTTGAATTGCTGAAGTAGTATACTTCTACTTCATAGCGATAGAGTCTTTTGACTGAAATTCCAGCAGTAACTTTATAAGAGACTACTGTAGCTCCTCATATGTAGTTTCAGTGACTATATCTTCTTTAGCTATCTGCCTAAGTATTAGATGTTTTAGACCTCCAGTACCCTCATCGAGGTTAGTATCAGTACCCTATTGAAGGGACAATGACATCTCATCTGTCATCCTGCTTGCGCTTTTGCCCTTCTTAGGTATTAGCTTTGCAGACCCCTAACCTATGGCCTTTTGAGTCTGTAGAGCGTTATGCTTCCGATTTCATGACTTCTAACCTATTGTAGTCTTCTTTTCATCAAAGTCTCTCTATATGGGTTTCTGTGGAGCAGCACTTTATGTATCGACCCCTTGGCAGGCCTTTGCCACTGCAGACTGACATCATATGATCATGCCGCACCGAAGTTTTTGTTGCAATGTTAATAAAAATAGCATCCTATCATTCTCTATCAATAGCTCGGAATTAGGTTACTGAAAGAGTCCGTCTGCCAGATTAGACGATCCCTTACGATACTGAATTTCAAAATCATAGGCAGCTAGATGTTCAGACTACCTGGTCCGATACTTACACAAATCCCTAGTTTTTATGAAATACCATATATTCACCTTGTTCACGATGATGGTAATTGGATGTCGACTACCCTCTAAGTAGTAGCGCCAATACTTGAAACTTTTGACTATAGTTAAGAGCTCCTGGTCATGGGTCTGGTAATTCCATTCTGCTGAAATTATTTTTTAAGACCAGAAGGCTACTGAATGACAATAGTCGGTTCCTTCATACCCCTCCACTGGGTTGCTTTGTTGGCTCATAATGCCAACTATGGTGAATCCAGAGGCGTTAGTTTCCAGTCAGATGGTCTTCTCAGGATTGAAATGTTGCAGGACTGATGCAGTTGTAAAAGCTAGCTTCAGCTTTTTGAAGGCTTCATGGGCCTCCGACTTCATGACAAATGGCCCAAACTTCTTGCCATCCTTGCTTTCCTAAAGCATTGATGTGAACAGCATACTAATCCTTAAATATGCAGTAATAAAATGCTAATAGAAGTTTGCAAAGCCCAAAAAAACTTACATATCTTGGAAGCTACATGGTTCTGGTCATTGCTGAATGGTAATTACCTTGTTATTCTCCATAGCAACTTCGTCAGATCCCAGTACGAATCCTAGAAAGTCCACCATATCGACATTAAACGTCTATTTAGACAATTTGATATACAACCGATACTTTTATAATCGTATTAACATTATGATGACATGTTATTGATGATCTTCCAGGTTCTCCAAATAGATAAGAATATTATTTAGATAAATGATGCAAGCAATATCGACAAGGCTAGCTAATACTCTATTCATATAGAATTGGAAGATTGCCAGGGAATTTGTAAGGCCAAACAGCATAATAAGGTACTCGAAATGCCTATATCTAGTTCTAAATGCCATCTTCTACTCATCACCTTCTCATATGCATACCTGTTAGTATGTATTATGAAGGTTCAAATTAATATGATACTTCGCCTTTGATGTCTAATCTAGGATCTCATTAATCAATGGCAGTAGATATTGGTTTTTAATAATAAGCTGATTCATCCCATGATAGTCGATACAGAGCCACAAATCACTGTTCTTTTTCAGTGCAAACAGAATCAGTGTCCCTACTGGACTATTTGACTTGAGGATACAACCTCGCTTTAATGTATTTTATATATACTCATGAAGAACTTTGAGCTCCTTCTCTGACAAGTTATAGATTAGACTATATGGAGGGTCACCGATAAGCTCTATGGTATGTTCCTAACTACCCCACAGTAATAATTCATTTGCCGCCTCTTTGACAAAGACATCTTAACAGCCCTCATACTTTCGTAAAACTTCAAGGTTTGCTTTCACCCTGCTAACATACTGTATAGTATATATGCATTGGAATTTCGCGGCAGAGCAAAAAAACACCCTTGCTGATAATATCTCCAGTAGGTTGCTATGTTATATATAGGCTCATATTTTCTCGTTCTAATTGATAGTGAGATTCCTGGCTTATAGTCATAAGTTACCCAGAATTATGTCAAAGTCTCAGATGTTCGATGACATATAAGCATCTTGATACTTCACTTGTCGAGTGTTTTGGTCCACAATATTGGTTGTAATATTGAGACTGCCATACATAATTACATTATAGCTATCAATCGTCTTTACTGCTAGCGTGTTATTGGGTTATAGCTCTTATTTGACCTCTTTCATAAAAAGTTAAAATACTATGTTCAGTTTAACTTCTAAATTTATTAGTGCTCTAGCCTTTTTTCATCCAGTACCAGTCTAGCATTCCAACACTGCTTTTAGGCAGTCCTTTGACTCTGAGTCATATATACCCTTAGATGATATCAGGTCATTAACAAACTCCCCATTGAGCTATAATTCTATTGTTTCTACATCTCCTTTGTCTTTTAGCCATCTTAGTGTCACAGAGGTATTAGCTGCTAAAACTTCGTATTTTCTGTCTTTTTCTCACTTGAGACAGATGCCGACGTGGTAGGACAGAGGGATGTATATTGGCCCTTCTTACTGCATTGAAAACACAGATTCCCTTTAAAGCAGCATTCCTTCCTCTCTTTAGAGAGGTTAGATTTCTGATATAATGGTCATATTATTGCCAGTTCAGTTGTCGCTGAGGCGCTATCGGATCTCTTATTATAAGAGAGATTTTGCGCCTTAGTCTTACCCTTTCCCTTTAAATTGGACTTCTTTGCGGTCTCTCCACAGGCCATTGTCGGCTTGTTATTGCCATTTGATTCTGAGACAAGGCCAGCCTTGACCTGTATTGCAAGTGCGATTAGCTCAGCATTAATAGTTAGAGGATCCCACTAACTATTCAACATACAGCAAATCTCAAGCAACAGCTTGATCTTGAGGTGATCACAACAGTGAGAGTCCAAATACAGCTCAAGTTCATTTTCTAACTCATTCAAATAGTTGAAAAACTAAGTCATAGATTAGCTAGGCCACTAATAGGCCTAGTTATACTTCTCTATCGCCGCCGATGCTTAGGTGACTAGGTCCTAGACCAGATTTTTCAGATATATCTTGTACTTCTCCCAAGTAGTATTATCCTACCTGTTCATGCTTTTCAAGTGCTTAAAGGCCTTCATAGCCTCGCAAGATAAGAACTAGGCCATATACAAGACCTTATCCAAGTCCTCCATATATCTTTGCCCTTTATGTGAAATGCAAGCTTGCACAAACAAATGTAATTCTTCAGTAATTTAATCGATTTTCAATTATAAGATTGAGTTTAACAAGATGGGAGTCGACATTGGACCCAGTATGTTTTGCCGGCATCTTGTTGTCATTCATTCCTACCTGTGTCATTTTTCTCTTATCTACCTTGGGTTTTCCCTTTAGGTCTTGAACTTCCTCTTTCAACTTAATTATTTCTATATATTTTACAAGAGCCTTCTTTTCAGGCCTGACATTGCTATGACATCTCTATGTCAAATTGTATGGTCGCTCTGCTCGCTGAGACCTCGATAGATATCTTTATAATATGATACGGCCAACCACTACTTGCTATGCTAACCAGCTTGCCTGGAAAGTATCATATTGCCTCTCTTGATGGTAAGAGCGATCAGAACTGTAATGGTTGTCTTCTGCAGGAACCCCTAGGATGGTTATGGTAATGTGATGCCGTCCGACCAGCTTGGGCGCTTGTGGCATAGTGGCGAGTTGACATAAACATATATAGGCTTATTTGGGATACTAGATTCTACTGAAGGTTACTGATGACCCACTGGGTGGGCTACAGGAGGGTATAATGTCAGAAAGTATGAGAATTGATTCTAGTATGTAGACGAACTGATTACTAGCCTCCTACTGAAGCTCAGCTAATTGACTAAATACAGTAATAAAAACTATATAGAGCTACCCTGCTGCATAGCATTCCTGTGACCAGTACAGGCTTCTGACACTAGTAGACTAAAAACTGTCATATTAAGTACTTAAATATAACATGAGATATATAGCTATCAGAGCCTAGACAGTTGGTCGCGGGTGCTCGGGCTCGGCATGTGATAGTTGGGCATACAGACAATACTACGAGCTATGTGGTTCGTATAGGTTCATAGTTTGTGGATATGGCAATATTAGTATAGATATATTCTATTATGGATCTTAAGGGCATAGTCTAGCACTTGCAACAAAAGGCTGTCGAGGACTTGATAAGATAAGATGTATGCAGTTGATTTAGCTCGAATAACTTATATTGGAACTAGGGTGTTATCACTAAGGTTTCTCTAGCTACATGCTTGTGGGTTTATATATTGGTGCTGTACCCGCGTCCTGTGAGTCCATTTCCTAAGTCCTCCAAGGCGGACTCTGGGAGCGGACTCATAAGTCTGTTTCATGAGTCCCTTTATGCGGACTCTTTGCGTGGACTCAGCCACATGACGGTGAATCTATTTACAAGAGCCTCCAAGCGGACTCTTCACTTTATGACAGTTCCGACATCTCTGGTTGGTCCTGCCTTACTTATGGGTTTCTACAGGTTTCTATGTACAACCGTAACATATTTTAATGACGCTCTATATACAGTACATATATTGACTGATGAGGTTGCAAAAGGCACATCCTCATCGGTCTCTAATAGGGGTTTGCGAGTCGCGAACCTTAGCGATGCGAGCATTGCTTGCTTCACGGTCCGAGCTCTTATATGGCCGTTACAGCAGCACCAAAGGCAATAATATAATATTGTGTTTCTCATAATGTGTAATAAAATTCTCCAATATATGATTATTATACCCATTACAAATCAATAATTGAAGATTGCCTATAACTTTTACTTGAGCTACCAGTTCAAATACCAGTCTCAATTACTCCATACTATGATTATTACTAGTCTATTCTTTAGAACTTGTTACAAATGTAGATTCCAGGACTTGAACAGTAAGATAGAACTACTTCTATTTAACAATTCAAAGCTAAAGAGAAAAAGAAGATCTCAAGCCTATGATTTAAACATTTCGAGGTACTCGAGCCATGTTAGCTACAGTTGAGATTACTGACTATGCTACCAATGATAGCAGTTTGCGATGAGGCCTATTCATAGGTTTATTAGATAGTAAGCATAGTTGAAGTCTGTATGGAGATTTGCAAGCTTGGGTAAAACTCAAGCAAAAGTTTATAGATAAGGTTTATGTAGAGATTTAAAAGCTTGTGCAAGGTTTGTAGGTTCACTAATGAGTTTATGCAACTTAATGAGGCTCATGAAGACTCAAGAGCTTGTATGAGATTCGTGAGTCTGGTGATAAGCTCATGCAGCTTTATAAGGCTTATAGAAGCTAGATCGTAACACTTCATATAGTACTTAATAGGTAATTTTTCTAGAAATTTTAACTAACTAATTAAATTTTTCAATCTACTTTTTTCTTCTCTCTTTATCTTCTTAAACATATTTAATAAATTTTTTTTTTGATTTATAGTAATAGTTTTAAAATATTCAGTATAAAGAGTATCTTTTATAAATTTAATCTTAAGTTCTCAAAATTATATGAAGTTATAATTTAGTTTTTAAGTTTTTCCAAAAAGATAAATAATCTTTATTATTTATTTAGTTAGAATATTTTTCTCAACTAAAGTAAGTACTTGAATTTATATAGCAATATTATACTTTTTGAAAACTATTTTAGATAGAAACTTATTATTACCATCACATTATCAGGAGCCTGCGCTGGCCACAGGAATGCTATACAGCAGGGTAACTCTGTATAGTTTCCATTACTATATTTAGTCGATCGGCTGAGCTTCAGGAGGAGGCCAGCAATCAGTTCTTCTACATACTAGAATCGATCTTCTTGCCTTCTAATATTGTACCTATCTGTAGCCTACCCAGTGGGTCGTCAGTGACTCTCAATAGAACCCAGCACTCCAATTAAGCCTACACATGTCCACGTCGACCTACCGCCATGCCATCAGTGCCCAAGCCGGTTAGGCAATGTCACACTACCATAACTACTCTAGGGGTTCCTGCAGGAGGCGACCCTTACACATATAATAATTCTAACTAGAATTTAATTAAGGTAATGTCTAATTCTCGTTCTTACTTAAGTATAATAAGTTAAGAATTTTGACTACTACTTCTGTACTAAAGTAAAAATAATTATGTTTTAATTAAAACAAATATTTTAACCATGTAATATAAAAATATTAATTTAAATTTATTACTTAAAAGCAACTGTACATATTTAAAAAGCTCTATTTCTGTACTATTTTTACATTAATAATTTTTTTTCCTACATGGATTAAATAGACCTTTTATATCATACTGTTAATAGATATACATACATTTATCTATGCAGTATTCTTAAAGCACCTTTGGTATTTCTAACAATAGCGGGTAAATAAGATCTGTTCTGTATTGTAATCTCCCACTTCCAGGGTGCAGGCACCCGCCGATTCATGGCTGTACCCTTGTACTCGTACCAACTACCGCCAGATACGCTCCCGTAGCGCCGCCGGGAAGCACCGGGCGAGTTATGTTTCTTTCCATGTCAGCAAACGACCGTTTCAAGCCCAGCCGCCAAGAAGCACGCTGAGCGCAGGAGAAGAAGCCAATTCACGGGGCAGCTGGTGTGTTGCCCCTGGCATCTCTTTCTTCTTTCAGCGACGCCGCGCAACCGCCGCCCAGCGAAAACCCCCGCCCCACCCCCAAAAAGGGCCAGAATCCCCCCCCCACCCGCTATTTCGGGCCCAGCTTCCTGAGCTGATACGCCGCGAGGTGTTTTAAAAAAACCCGGTACGACACCCCCCTCCCCCAGCACCGACCGACCGACCGACGCACATGCCAGGAACACGCTCGCATGGCAACACTGCCGCTTCGTCTCGGACGCTTCTTCTTCCGGGAACGGTGTGCTGACGCGAGGGCGCGGCACATGGGAAAGGGGGTGGTTTTCTTTATTTTAAACTTGCGGTGCGATTTATAATCCGAGGGAATTCCCCCCCCCTCCCCGTGCGGCCGTCGACCTGGTGGTGGTGGAACATATAAACTCGGAGCCCAGCGAGCGGACACCGTGGGACGGCCCTTTCACCAGAGAAAAAAATTTTTTTTTTCTTTCTTTTCTTTTCTTTTTTGGCCCCGGGGATATTTTCTAGCAGGGCTTGCAAAAGAAAAGGTGAGTCGAAGTTGCCCATGGAAGGGAGGGGGGGAATTTCTTTAAAAAATCAATTCGCCGACTAGCCCGAGAGAAAAAAAATGCGAATCCCACCTCCTCCGCTGCTGATCGCCGCAACGACGCTCCCCGTCTTCTTCCCAACCACGCTCGCCGCCATCCTCCAGCAGTGCGCCGGCTCCCACAACCTCGGCGGCTTCGCCGGCAACACCTTCTTCGTCAACGTCGACCAGATCGACCCGGCGGAGATCGGCGCCGCCTGTTCGCGGTGCGGGACCGCGATTGAGGAATTTGCCCATGGCGCGGGCATCATGACGGGCCCTGTGGATTGTAGGACCGAGGGCCAGGACGCCATGCAGGCTACGCTGAGACTCGAGGGCCTGGCTTGGACCCAGCAGGTTGTGGCTATTCAGGATGGCTTGAGTGCTTGTGTCGGCCCGCTGGGCGTCGTGAGGGGTTGTCAGTGTTTTGGTGGGTGCTGAGGGGTGCGTGCGTGCGTGGGGATGGTGCGGGCGCTATTTTATTGTTGAGTTGTGTGGTGGTGGTGGTGGTCGCATTGGCCTCTTATCGTGTTCACGGCAGACATCACGGCATTTTGATGATGGTGGGAGGGTTCAGGCGTTTTAGACTATTTGGGCTTTTTTTTTTTCCTTTTCTTTTTCGGGAAGGGGATTTCATTTCACTTGACGAAAAATTCCTCTACACACGGTCGCTCTTACATCGGCGGATTGCATTGCATGAATACCAGTCGGTATCTGGTTCGGCGCTACACTCTCGTTTTATCAGGGTCATCAATCCAGTTACGCATCTTCTTGGGGGCTAATCTTAGAGTTCGGGTTAAAAAGGGAGGGGGGAACTGCAAGGTCACGAGAACGTTGTTTACGACTATTGTCTAGCAAAGGGTACATACAAGGGAATTATAACGGCAATGAGGTCCGTCATTGATCACGGGTAGTCGCCCGTATTAGCCAGGGACCTTCTTCTCTGCCAACTCAACGAGACCGTCTGCAATCTTCCCTACAACTTCCTTCTTTACTAACCCCTCCATCCACTCCTTCGGTATTGCGTCGACACCATAGTATGCCCCTGCAAGTGCGCCGTAGACCGCTCCGACGGTATCCGCGTCATCCCCTTCACCAAGACAACGAACCTATAAGCGATTCCGCAATGTGGTGTGACAGGGGTGAGTGGAGGGAGAGGCTCACCGAGATTAACTACCCTTAATGCTCCCTCCTCAAACCCTTCCGTCGAGAAAAACGCCCAGCAGGACGCCTCGAGGGTATCCACCACCCATCCCGTACTCTTAATACTATCCGAAGGCCTTCTTTCCCAATCCCCCACCGCTTTCATTTCCTCAAATCTCTCTTTTAGATCATTAGTCGTAAACTCCCAGTTCCCTAGCGCATGTGCGAGGTCGGTCTTGGACCGACCGTGGAGGGTGCGAGCTATGAGCATTGTATAGGCGAGACAGGCTTCGGTGTTGGCTTGGTGCGGGCTTGTGATGTTAGAGGAGATCGTGGCGTTCGCAAAGGCGGATGAGAGGGAGTGGGAATAGACGAGAGGGATAGGGGAGGAGCGCATCAGAGAGCCATTGCCGCAATATATCTATGCCGTGTCATAGTTCTTAGCTGACTCGCCATCCCGACCGCTGACGCCCAAGTACATAGCTACCGCTTTATCCAAGGTCGCTTTAATCTCGCCCAACCCACCCTCGTGGCCCCTCACGTCCCCTTCCCCCTCCCCTAAAAACCCTTTGCCAGCCTTGAACCATCTCTCCCAGATCTCCAGCGCCCTCCTCGTCCCCATCCCGATATCGAAACAATAATCCGCCCCCGATAGATATCCCTCCCTGTACCACCGTATGTAGTTCCGCAGCGAGTTCTGCGGATTAAACGTCCCGTGTGTATCGATAAGGGACTGTGCGAGACAGAGGGTCATGGAGGTGTCGTCAGTCCAAGTGCTGGAAGTAAATAGATTTTAGCTACCGTTGGACAGAGTCAGGTAGAGAGTTGGGATGCAGACCCAGGTGGCATACCAAACGCCTCGATGTATCGGAACCCTGTTACTGGCTCGAAGGTCCCGCGTTTCTTAAACTCGACGGAGGCGCCAAGCGCATCTGAGACTGCGAGGCCAAAGAGGGAGCCTCGGATTCGGCCTCTAAGGGTTGGGGGTTGTCGATTCGACATTCCCGGTTCCGTTAATCGACTAGATTACCTACCCTGTCCCATGACGATGATTATTGTCGTGGTTATGGCGGTTGGGGATGCGGGATGAAGAGTTTATCGTGAGGCGGCTCTGAGGCTGACGAGCACATGTCCTTGAGACGGCAACTTTAAGTCGAAAGTGAAAAAAATTCGGGTTTGTGCTCGTGTGGCTACCCGTTTGAATGTTTACATGATAATATGATCTGCGCTCCATACGACGGAGATGGGGGCTCTGGTGGTTGGTTGCGATTATCACATGATCCATCGAGAATGTTAATGACCCATAGTCAGCTCCCTCAGGCACTCCCTCACAACGCAGGACTTTCAACTTCACCATTACCGGTGGCCGAAACACAATATGAAGGGTAGTGGCCTCGCATAAGCCCCCAGCGATTCCTCGATCCGGGCTTGACCGCCGGAAACCAGGCCCAGATGCATTCGGTACCAGTGTTGAAGGTGCCAGTTTGACGAGAGCCTCTGCCCCCCCATACTTTGGGCGGGCCAGCACGCCTCAGTCATAGCCACACCACGTCAAGTCACACTTTCCAAGCTCATACCCGGAATATAATTGCTTCAACTTGATTTTTACAGGCAATTCATGAATTCCGGTTAGGCCCCACACCATTTTGGTGGGATCCGCATGAAAGCTTAGTGGCGCTCGGGATCAGAGACTTATCCTCACCCCCCAAGTACGTACGTTGTGTGTGTTGTTGTTGGATAGCGGGGGTTAACCACACGGTGGCTCCTTGCTTGGCCCGCATCAGGCTAGAAAAGCTCTGCTATCGCCAGGCCAAGCCACAATGCAATCTACTTACCTACCTACCCCCCGCCGCAGTGAGCCGCGCCCCGTTACTTACTGGTGCCATCACTCTCAAAAGTGGACGAAGCACAAGTTATGCGAACCGCACAAACTAGTGGTCTGGAGTGGTGCACGGGGCATTGGGATTGAAGAATCTCGCGATCTTGGCACAGTGCTCAGCCTCGACCACTTTCCCCCGCCAGCCTATGACACCTGCAAGCGACATCCCGACGCAACTCACCACCGTTATATTTAGAATCAAGCTGAGAGAGTGCGCCCCGGCAATTTCTGGCGACACGGACGAATCCACTCGACGCTTGTGGCTGGGGGGTTTGCAAGCAGAACGATGGTGTGGTTCAACGCAGGAAACTGCGGAGCGCGGAGGTGTAGTTAAGGTAGTCACAAGGTCGTGGCACGGTACGCTCCACGCCGCTGACAACTCACTAGTGACTCAATAGCGACTCCATCGGCTATAGGCTATGCCTAACGCTAGCAGATCAGTCTAGTCACCTACCTAAACTAGACTAAAATAACCGCCTCGGTTGTTGGCCCTCCACTCCGCCCTGCGCCAGTCAGCCCTATGAGGTATGGGCTAAGGTAAAATCTTCATCGCCCACACGAGAGTCACGAACACGCTCTATTTTTACAACTACAGTCGGAAAGACGTCGAGATTCGTCGGGAATGGGCCGGTGGTGCACAGCCCTTGGGCTATTGGTTCCTCCGTGACTAAGGCGGAGTTGACGTGAAGGCTAGGTCTCAGTCAAGGTGGATGATGGCCTCCATTGCGGTGGGGCGGGTTGTGCCCTCAACCGTATAAGAAGATGTGAACTTGTGCTTGATCTTCTTTTGTTCCTAGTACCCGCATTGATATTTGTTGTGCTTTATCCTAACAAAGGATTTTTATCTTGCGCTATCGGCTATTCCATATCCGGCCAACATCGCTCATTCCTTACTTGGTCTGTTCAGACTCTGGAAAGTACTCCAGATCAGCTGGAGATCCTTACAGAATCATGCTTGCCCTCTTCATCGCATGCTTGATTACCCATGCGTGGGGTCAAATCACTACGCCCCCAAGCAATGTCACTTCCGGTTACATACAACATCCCACCTTTGGTGTCATCCAGACCTCCTGGTTCTACACAGGCAACCTCGTTGCATATGACGGCGACGTAGTATTCGGCACCATCGAGGAGTTCAGCCGTGTAATCGTCAACATAACCTACACAACGCCGAATTCGACCGACCAAAACCCAACACCACAGCCACTCAATCGGCAGCGCCGTAGCTACCCTCCTACGCTTGATTCAAGATCCAACTCAATCTTCCCTGGGTCTTCTGGAATCTGGCCTGGTGGGGTTATCCGTTACCGATACTTCGATGGACCTACAGAAACTACATTTGCTTCTGACGTCAATGCTGCGATCGCGGAGTGGACCTCCAATGTCCCCTGCCTTCACTTTGTTAAGGAAGCCAACAGCAATGACCCAACCGGAGCACCCGGTATCGTCACCATCATGGGACAAAGCGGAATCGACTACTGTCTTGCCAGCATTGGTGCCTCTTCCGCTAGCCTCTGGATGGTACTTGCCCCCGGCGGCTGCGGTAGAGCGGAGATTCTTCACGAGTGGGGCCACATTATTGGGCTCATCCACGAGCAGAAGCGACCCGACGCAAGCGGATACACAGAATTCGTTTGCAAGAACGTTATCGGTTATCCCTGGATCATGACTGAAGCCGATGCAGACAACAACTGCTGTGGGAAAGCTCCAGGCTACAACTGCTGCGGATGGGCTTGCCAGTTCACCCCGCAATTCGGTGATTACAACTCCCAGAGTGCTCCCGAGAATGGCGGCAGATTCGACCTTGACTCTGTCATGATGTACCGCCGCGACGCCTTCGCAAAACCAGGCACCTTTACTCTAACCAATGGTCCAAATGATCACAACAACCCCCAACACCTCAGCTCCGGAGACATCAACCGCGTGCGTGAACTCTACGGCTGCTCGGCACCAAAATGCCCCGTTGGCTGCGACCCCCATAGCAACACCTGCTCCTCAACAGCACAAACCTGCATTTACCCATCCCCAGGTATCCCGAACCCAAGGGCAGCCTGCGCTTGTCGTGCAGGGTACAAGGCTAACGCCGCAGATGACGATACATCAAAGCACTGGCGCCTGCCTGCACCTGAGGGCAACTTCAGAGTCTGGGTTGCGCAGGGCGTTGAGTGTGATACGCAATGCAATATCCCGTGGGGTGCCTCTAGCTGCCAGGAGGTGAAGGAACTTGGAGCAGAGTGTCTGCATTTGTAAGATCAGTGGTCATTCATTTATTACCCACATGCATTGGAGGGAGTTTTTCTTGATTTCCAGCTGGAAAGCTGCATTGAATTCTGTTTTTTCTTTCTTCTCTTTTAGACTTTGGGGGATTATTTGCACCACTAAATTGCGTTGGCGCCTGTCGGCCCCCTTTTTTTTTTTAGTCTGACGTGTTTTTCGTCACTCCGCAATCATGCGAACAACAATCTTTTATTACCTTAGGATTTTTAATTCCCCAGATTAGCTTCTGAATTCAGACCTTCAGCCAACGGGGTGTTTTATCCCCAGCCCTTTTTTTATCGGGTCCCACTACCGAGTAGCACTTATCTCCTGCACGATAAATTCCCAATTCAATATCAGGCATCAGGTACCGCAGCGGATCTGAATGGATCATCCTGTAAGGGAGCTTGTTTTGTGACACGCGTATTCTAGCCCAACACGTATCGTAGCCTACCCAAGGAATATCTGGGTAGTTTGGCGTAGTTTCACCGGGGTGGCGTTTGTTTCGGTTTAAGCTCCAGGGCCCCGCGAGTATGGTGTCTTAAATTAACAAGTAGATAGACTAGATTAGTCACATCTAGTTTACGCGCACCGCAAATTCCGGTAGCTAAGAGAGGTTGCCTAAATGAATCCACTCAGCTAGCACGGGCGGTGCAGAGAGTCCCATAACGCATGGCTGAATCTACGGTCAAGCAGCGCCTCAGCAAGCAGTCTGCCCCCCCTGTGGGGCTTTCTAATTAGGTCCTTCTTCTTTGCATAGCTAGCTTACTGACTGAGAAAGTTGTTGGAGAGTGCAAATGTGGGGGGCAGCCGGAGCGAAGGCACAATGTAATAAATTTAGGATACCAGGGCACAGGCAGAAAGCGACTCTATTGAACCAACTATCGATTCTAGCTATTCTCTACGCTGTTTATATAAATAGCCGAGTGTCTACTACTATGTACTAAGGCTACTATAAATCAAGCCCGCCCAAGTGCACATGTGAAATGGGCTACCCGAGACCCCTATAACCGCAAGAGTGTCCCTCCGAGCATTCTACTCTATAATATGCAAGAGTGCACCCTGAGAATTCCACACCTTTAACCATTGCGCTCAGTGCTGGGGTTCAACCATGTAGAATAGATTAATGAACATGAATGTGCAATGACTGGTGCAGATATTATATCGTCAAACACTCATATACTGCCGGAATTTCAACAATTGCCAAACAATGTCCGGGCCGTGTGCCATGGCAGCGGCTCGCAACACCAACCATAACGCTAGCCCCAGTTTCACATCCAGTGCAAAACTGGAATATTTGTAAAACCTCCGCAGAGTATCCAACCACGGGGGGCGGTCCGACGGGGAAGTGTCCGGTAGTAAGTGGCTGAGAAGAGGAAGTATGATATCGGGTGAAGTTGGAAAATTTAACATTTGCAGAACTATTACCACGGTCAGGAAGCCCGAAACCGCCAGATACAATTCAGAAGCCGCGAGGTGGATGAATAAAAAAATAACTCAATGGTAGCGAGGATCACACTGATAGAGAATATGATTCTGAGCAACTCGGGCCTCCATAATGCAAGCATGTAATGTGCCTATAGACTTGATGATGTTAATATAACGACGGGCCAAGGCGTTTAAACCCCCATGCTCAAAAATCTTGCCGTAGTGTCCGAACAGCGGATAATAGAAACTTTCTGTGGTTCTATTCTATACGGCAGAAATAGCAGTATTATATCGTGAATACTGAGCGATTACTATCGGGCAAAGCTTCTCTGATACTCCATAGATATATCCTGTCGATATATTTTCTAGCGAAATAATATACCTCTTCAGCATGAGAGGTTTCGCAGTCGCCAAAGCAGAGGTACCGTTTACTCGATAAAAGGAATTTTTTACAATCATCAGGTTATATTAACAAAGTCAAGTAAGTACTATGGTGGTTTTGCCAGTGGTGTTGAGACTCTCTTTCTATCACCGATTAAATGCTTCCTTCCGTTGACGAGAATGTGACTAATCGCCGCTTCTTTATCAAGGACAGCCTGTTTTTTTTTAGATAATAAAAGGGTTTTTATTACAATTTTTTTTTCTCTGGTCAACTACTCGGTCGTGCGGTTTTCCGCCCTCAATCCTGCAATGGATAGTCCATATCTGAATCGTCCCACCATATATGCGCTTATTATGGCCAGCAAATGCATATTCGTGAACTTTTCCCCATGCTCTTGAAGATAGCCGGATGGCTGTCGTATGTTGGGAAAAAGCTAGCAGTAGTAGGAGGCAATAGATCTAAAGACATGACAGATATCAAGTGGCTTCCGTTTTTGGAACAAAAGAGGTTTTATATGAGCTTCTGCAATTCGGGTCGGAAAAAGCTTGCACGTTAGTGTCGCATTCAGATGCTACCGTGATTGTTCGGAGTTGCATGATACGGTCGTGCAAGGTAGAGTGGCTGCCCCAAATGACAGGACGTGGAGACCGACACCAATTATTATACACTACCATACATACAATAATTATCCATTTCGAATCCAGATTTTGTTTCAAACAACCTACATAATGGCGAAAAACTCCCGCAGATTCCAATACCAGTATACATCTCCAGAATTGCCCCCAAGACGTGTGGCTATATCGGAGTGCTAGAGGTAGCCACTCCGCGGCAAACTCACAGTCAGATTCGTTCACCTCCTTTCGCAAACCACTGCAGTTCCAGTAGGGACTCGAGTCGCAGAAACTTCCGGATGCTCAAGGGTTCGGGGCGTGGTACGTTCCTTGACTTGGGTCCGCCACGTTACCGATGGCTTGTCGTTGGTGTCTCTTTTGCGCTTCCACCCTGTAAATACCAAACATATTCCACACCCTGGATACCTGCAGTCAAATATGTAGGTGCCGTCATGGCGGGCTAACATACTTGTGGGACACCGGCCATTTATAGAGGAACTTGGTAAGTTCACTAACCGCGCGGTGTTACTGTATCCTGCGAGAATCCCCAAGTGGCCGCAAGTCGGAAACAAAGTCGGAATTCTGATATTATGGATGAGTCACCTCTAGCAATTAGCGTAGAGAATACGCCCCCGTCACAAGTCGTTTGCGCCTGGATGATGACGCCTAATGATCCTTCTGTCATGCTGTCGCGAACCCTTTAAATTGTACTAACTCCTCCAGCTATTAGATACTCAAACTTAGAAATGCTATGTTACCGGGTCGGCCCATACTCCTTTACAATAATGTGCATTCTCAATAGCCACTCCCACGGAGCTTCCGCAAACCTGGATAGAGATACCCACCAACTTGCTGATTCTCCGGCACAGGCATCTCCACCGAGGGCTCCCACCTCTCTTGCCCCATCGATAGATCAGCCCCCGAAGGCAACATAGGCAAGCTTAGTGCATTCCCTGGGCTATGGGTCTGGTAGACCTCAGGCGGCGATACATCCCCGAAGCCCTGAGCTTTACCGGTCACAGGCAGTTGTATGTCTTCGAGACGCAGCTGTTGCCCTGGATCTGAGTCCACCGGCTCGGTCTGACGGCGCCGATGGAAGTAGATAAAAACAGCCGCTAAGACGCAAATTAAAACAAGGGGAACTAAAACACCGATGACGATCTTTGTGCTTTTTGGGAGGCCGGCTGCGCTGCTAGCTGTTGCCGTAGAACTTGCAGTAGGGTTCGTCGATGGGATTGCCACTACTCGGCTTTCCGATGTGCTACTAGGCAGTGGCACAGTCGTTTCCAAAGTAGCCGCCACATGGGTCGGGAAAAGCGTGAGGTCGTCAGTCTTCCATTTAACGCAGACTGCCCATGCTTGAGCCGTCGAGCCACTGCCTGCTTCGGCTACTGTGTACGCATTTGCAAATCGACCATTCTCCCAATACGGGACCGTCGTTGGTGGCGAGAAAGTCCCTTGACACAAGTACGGGAACCAGTCCGAAGTCAGGCAGCTAAACCCACTAGAAGCCACAGGGATCAGAAATCAGGTACGGAAGGGAAAAACACAGCTTGGAGCTTGCGCACCTAGGACAACACCTATGCCCAAGCTCCCCCGGGCCCAGTGTGAACTCCGTCACGCTCCCACCATCGTACAACGATGACCGCGAAAGCGGGCACGCATTAGTATACCCGCTTGGGCAAATCCCCGGTGAATAATACCCGCCTGTGGCCTCGGGGCCGGGTTTACAGGCTGATCCAAAACCCATCCATAGCTGGGAGTAAGAGCTTACGGAGGTGAGGCCAAAGCAGGAGGAAGGAGGGGCGAATATCGTGGTCAATGTACCGACAGCTGAGGCCATCGCCGGAAGCACCTGGCGAGGAATTGGAGATGGAAGCGCGAGAGAGAGGTAGGATTCCTACACGGAAAGACGCGCGCTCTCCCAGACTCAGGTCGTGATCGCGGCGATTGTATTCTCACGACAGCCTCGTCGCAGCCCCGCGAGGTAAAAAGCGGCTCCGCACCCGAACTGTCGCATGGTTGGATGTTTATTTTCCGTGGTGTCTGTGGAGAGAGTCTCTGGTTGGCCTCGTGCTAGAAGCGAAGAACCAATGACCATGCCCGGATTATTAAAAAAAAGATAGTGCAGGCAGCGTAATTAAATTAATCCACTGCGATTATTATTATAAAAAATAACTGCCTCTGATTTTTTTGCAATGTTGAATCCAATTTTCTTTGGCGGGGAGATAAGGTGACAGATGTGCCACGGGCGGCGAATAAATATGGGGGGGAAAGTAGTCACGCCGCCGTTGGTCCCCATTATTACAAGTATCTACTTTTAAGCCTATGAAACTTACTGGCAACTCAAGAAGAAATATGGCTCTAATCTGCAACGGTTCTTTCTAACGGCTAGATATTTTTAACCTTTTTCAATATGAGCTTCTTATCTGGGTTGTCGCTGCCCCGTACCGTACAATCCAGCCCTTTTCCAACAGAACAGCACGTAATTCGCGCATCGCCATTGGGCAGGTATTGGGTCATCTATCTCCTTTCCAAGAGCACAGCACCCAAATCGCACATCGCCGTTGGGTGGGTATTGGGAGAGGGGCCAATGGGATATTTTTCCGTGCATACGTGCGAGTACGCGTGCTGGAATAAAAAAAAGAATAAAAAATAAAAAAAAGATAAGGTGGGTACGAGAACATCATATCGTATCACATCGCACTCGATTGGTATTTGCGGCCCCGTGCGCAGGCAGTCCCCCGTGCTCCGGCATCAAGGGTAAATTACCAAGGGCATATCAAGGGCATATCGAGGGTATCGAGATTAAATACGGGTACGGTGGTGAGGTGCTGTGCGTGCTGTGCGTGCTCTGCCTGCTGTGTACGGTCGCCGGGGCAAGCGATGTTGGTGCAGTACCTCCGGTTTTGCGGGCTCGCGCTAACAAACCCTCGTACCCCAAGTGCAAAACGCACAAAGGCGAAAAACAAAACCTTTTTCCCACGTCCCCGGTCTCGCCTCTTCGAGAGAGAGAGAGAGCTGCTTATCTCCTGCCCGCACGCATTCTCCACGGAAGACATTCTCCACGGAACTGCGTCCCATTCATGACATTAATTAACCCGCAGATATGAGCCCGTCGGCCCCCGATGTCGGGAAGTTCCTTGAGACCGTCCGCGGAGAAGGCGCGCGCGGTTTGTTTGAAGCCTCAGGCGGCCTGCTGCCGCGATCTACAGAGCGTTGCGTCTGTCTACACTCCCAGATTTGCCTCGCAGCCGGGATCTGCAGGCTGCCGCAGCAGCGCGTTCCTGGAGATAAGGGTTCCGTTGGGCGATTGGGCGGTACCACGTATACTGGTTCGCTGTACAATATTGTACCACGGACCAGACTCCACGGTTCCCGCCCGCCCAATCGCGGCTGTAGATCGAGAGTGCTTTCTTGGCGCGGCGATGCGACCCCATCTGCAACCTGCTCTCCAGCAAAGGCACAGGTCCCACTGGTCGGCCTGCTTTGCGTGTCTAGGCTGTGCGAGCCGGATGTTCTCGGGTCGCCCTACTGCTCTCCTGCTGCTCTAGACGCCCGTCAGCTTGGGACGGTCTTGGTTGCTCACCCCACGCTATTGAGCTCTCGAGCTCTTGAGCTCTTGATAAAGCCCACCTGCGTCTCTACGTCCCTACTTCTTTGGATAGTGAAGGCAAGTTGGACGTCCTAGATCCCTCTCGCGCCCTGCACCAGATACCCAGACACCTACCCCCCAAGGCTCAGACGCGCGGAGATCTTTGGCAGTCTCGGTGCCTCATCTACCTCCCCTCCAAAGACTGCATCAACATGGGCTTCAAAGCGGCGGATCTGTGGAAAGCCCCTGAGGTTAACCCCATCAATCGCAAGGCGCGATCCATCCCCGTTTTCAACGTCCTCAACAAGTACGGTCGGGTGTTTTTCTTTTCGTGGTGGGGTTTCCTGATTGCGTTTTGGTCTTGGTGAGTTTTGTGCCTCCGCCCCTTGACGCAGCCTGGCCCCTATCCTTACCTGTGTTTCGTGCAGGTATGCGTTTCCACCATTGGTATGCCTGGGACCCATGAACGACCGTCTTGTGCTACTGCCTAATACGTGTAGATGACCATCACCATCAAAAAAGACCTCCACCTCACCACTAATGATGTTTCAAACTCGAATATCCTTGCTCTCCTTGCTACGTATGCCCTTTATGCCCGTAGCCGCCTAGTTAACATAGGAGCTAATACGTACCTAGACTTGTCGTCCGTTTGATTTGTGGGCCGGCGTGTGATAGGTGGGGCCCTCGCAAGGTGTTTGCGGGTGCCTTGCTACTTGGTGCAATTCCTACGGCGCTCGCAGGGACAGTCACAACCGTGAGGGGTCTATTGGTATTGCGGTTTTTCGTAGGTATACTTGGTGGTCTGTTCGTGCCGTGTCAAGTGTGGTGTACGGGGTTCTTTGATAAGAATGTGGTTGGAACTGCCAACGCTTTAGCTGGCGGGTGGGGTAACGCTGGTGGCGGTATCACATAGTGAGTTTCTCATCACATAATCCTATTATTTGGTATTGGGTCTTAACCGCCGTTGGTAGCTTCGTCATGCCGGCTATCTTTGACTCTCTTGTCCATAGGCAGCATATGACACCTCACAAGGCGTGGCGTGTCGCATTTATTGTCCCGTTTATCCTCATCACTTCAACCGCCATCGCTATACTCCTTTTCTGCGACGACACTCCAACAGGGAAATGGTCGGAGAGACACCTCACGGTCCAGCAAAATCTCGCGGTTCACCAGGTTGGTGAAGTAGTCGATGCGCCCGGCGCCATCACCGGGGAGAAACCAGTTCCGACCGAGGTATCAGAAGAAGGCAATGGCAAGATCGGGCTAGACAGCAAATCCCATGGCAGTTCTGACCGTGAGATCGAGCTTCCTGAAGACCAGATGATCAGCATTGCTCAGGGTGAGGTGATCGTGTCCCCCACATGGCGGGAAATCTTCGGTATCCTTATTTCGCCCCAGTCTCTCGTTCTCACGGCCGGATACTTCTGCTCTTTTGGTGGTGAACTTGCTATCAACTCTATCCTCGGCGCCTACTATCTAAAGAATTTCCCTCACCTTAAACAAACCGGCAGCGGTCGATGGGCAGCCATGTTTGGTCTCCTTAATGTCGTTACTCGGCCGATTGGCGGCGCCGTTGGCGACATTATTTATAAGTATACGCACTCCTTATGGGGTAAGAAATTATGGATACATTTCGTCGGTATTGTCGCCGGCCTCTTCCTAATTGCCATTGGTCTCAAGGACTCTCACCATGAACCTACAATGTTCGGTCTTATTGCTGGCATGGCTGTCTTCCTCGAGGCTGGAAATGGTGCTAACTTCGCTCTTGTTCCCCACGTACACCCATTTGCTAATGGTAAGCCTTTCACTCCTGTCGCAGTACGAACATATGGATAACGTTTTGTAATAGGTGTCGTGTCTGGGATTACTGGCGCCTCTGGTAACCTTGGCGGTATTGTGTTTGCTGTTATCTTCCGCTATTATGGCAAGCACTATGCGAAAGTCTTTTGGATTTCTGGGATCATGCACATTGGTATGAACTTGGCTGTTATCTGGATCAAACCGATACCCAAGGACCAAATCGGCGGTAGATAGATGAAGGGGTTCATTTTCGTGGCTGTTCGTTCGAGATAACCTTATATTTTTCGTCTTAGACACCCGCCATTCTATCTATTACGTTGCGAGTCGGTGGTATAAGTGGTCGCTGTCCTCCTTCGTCTTTAGTCCATGACAATCGAAAACTACTCAATTTAAGCTTTGTCTACCCAACTGTTGAAATAGACTGTAGAATTGATTGTATTTAACTATGTGTATGTGATAAGGTGACGCGGCCGAAAGACACGGAAGAAAACATTTCGCCCGCTAACGCTTTAAGCTAGCCAAATAGGATCCACGCAAATTGGCTGTCCTCCATTCGGCACTACAGGGGAGGTCTCTGCGCTGTCCGCGATACATGATATTCCAACACCAACCAAATAACACACACAACCTTTGACCAAAGGGCCACACGTACATGAACAGTTACTGTCATTGGATGGACTCGAATTATTATTGAGTTAGTATCGCATGAATGTGCGGTGGTGACTGTTGGATTTAGGTGATGGTAGCGATGTAGATGGGTCTAATTGACGTGAGGATGTAGAAGAGAAGACAGAGGAAGAAGAGTTCTCGCCGCTATGAGGCTACCGCTATGGCAACGTCCCAACTCTACAATGGCGGACCAAGGTCTCTTGTTATTGTACGAAGCCTTGAGTGTATACCAAGTCGATAAGATAAAGGCAAGCTCTACACCCGCGTAAATAAGGATTAGTAGCATACTAACACAAGTCAATCTGAAGTACACAAATGAACCAAACTAACTACGTCGAGTCTGTTAGGGATAAGTTCTACCAAGTCTAGGGCAGCTACTAGCATGTATATGTTGGAAAATCGAGGTAACGACTGACATAATTGCTAACTCGGGGATCTATCTAGGTTCTTATAGACGGCCTTCGGCCGTCTATCCATAGAAAAGAGGCCGAGGCCGAGGCCTTTGCCAGTACCTCCCGCCGCTGCTAAGGCCTCTGCCCTCGCTGGGCAGCACAGACGCTGTGCCTCTTGGTGACGCCAAAGCGCACCTCAACAGTATACACCCCCTTTTCACACACACCCGCGGCTCATGGCGGGCCTCGTCACTTACACCACGGGCTTTAGACCCGTCTTAGGAAGCGACCATCGGCACTTGTGGAAAATGGAGCGCACAAGCGCATCTATGCAATAATTGAATGATGCTAATATAGAAATTGTATCCCCGAACACTTGTCCGTGCGAAGCCCATGGCGCGAAATAGGCGTCACCAAAATTGCACTGTCCCTATTTGATCTGCACGGATCGTTAGCTGGAGAAAATTTTCCTTGCCTCACAAATTGTATTTAAGACGCTGCTCGCAGCAGCGGCAGCAGGATAGACTTAATTCAATCGATTCTCAGCTATCTGCACGATACGTCTCACAGCACTACTTCATATTTGCTAGAACAACCAGAGGAATACCAGACCGATTAGCAGTCAGCTTTGTTGCTAATCACAGCAGGTAGCGTATAGAATGTATTCCAACCCAAGTAGAAAAACCAGTCGCCAGCATCCCCCATAAAGGCTAGTGGCGCGACTATATATATCCACGGACCCGTGCATGATACATCAACATCGTATCTGCAGCTGCTGTGGAATGAATCAATAACACCGGTGTTACCATGAGTCCTCGTGCGGCGTAAAATGGGGTGGTTACATAAGAAAGTGGGCGGTGTTTGTAGTCTTGCAAAAAACAGAGGAAGGGGTGTGGATATCACTGGTGTACGCTATTCGCCCCGGTAGAGACTCTGATTGCGTAGTCAGGGCGATGCTCGGTTTTTCAAGAGCGCTCTAGCATTTATTCTACATACAACCTCTCTGCTACTGTTGATATTGCTGATTATATGCTAAGCTTAATCGATTAATTCTCGCTACCACATACTATAGAGGTCGTTTCTATATCTAGTCGCTAGACGGCATTAGCAGGGGCTATCTTCTGGCGGGGGCCCCTGCTGGTCAATCGACGGCCTTCTACCCGCTGAAAGATTTACTGCTGCGCTAGGGTGATTGATGGTTCACAACCTGCTAAGGGGTTATGAGATTGCAAGGAATGGGCTAGACACCGGTTCCGTGGAAATATGGTTCGGGGGCTACTTGTCCCAACATCTACTCGCATTCCCTCGTTCTACATTGAAGCAAGTCTGTAAGTAGGAGAGGTTGTACCTCATAGCTAGATATTGAATAAATCCATTCATTACTACCATAGCAAACCTAGTTAATTACATTGAGCTAGCCCCTATCTATCATGAGACTAAATCTCCGACAGTGCGTCTCAGGCTACGGTAACGTAATCCACCAGCGACCGGCCCACCCCCCCAAGTGGCCTGCTCAATCTAACACGCGACGCGACGCATTATCTGCTACCCCAATGGCCACGACACAACAACAAGAAGCATTGTATCGACAGGGTAGAGTTGATTTAGCAATACAAGCCTATAAGCAAGGCCAATTTAAAAGCCTTCGAGCTGTTACTTCAATTTATGATGCATCCCGAACAACTGCCCGACGCCGTATTGCTGGAATTCTACCACATTCCGAAACTCATGCACCCAATTGCCTTCTTACAGCCGTACAAGAGAAAAGCCTTGAGCAATGAATTTTGTCAATGGATCAACGTGGAATGTTACCAAAAATTGCAACAATATGACAAATGGCTAGTATTTTGGTCTCTCAGAATACTAGTTCGACTACTCCCCCACCTATCAGAAAAAATTGGGCAGAAAGATTTATTCAACGACATGACTCCCTTAAATCGAAATATAATCGTAAATATGATTATCAAAGAGCTAAATGCGAAAACCCTATCCTTATTCAAAAGTGGTTCAAACAAGTTCAAGATACAGTTATACAACATGGAATTCTCGATGAAGATATTTACAACTTCGATGAAATGGGTTTTCAAATGGGGGTAATTTCGACAGCAAAAGTAGTCACAGGTACCAATAGAGCTGGTAGACCAAAAACGATTCAGCCTGGAAATCGAGAATGGGTTACAGTTATCGAAACTATCAATGCACAAAGAAATACGATTCCACTACTAGTTATTTTTGAAGCGGTATTTTATTAGTCGGCTTGGTATGAAGATGGAATTATATCATTGGATTGGTCTATTGGTGTTAGTGATAATGGTTGGACAACAAATGAAATCGGCTTAACCTGGCAAAAAGATGTTTTCGATAAGCATACAAAAGACCAAACGGTTGGCCGATATCGACTTCTAGTACTGGACGGTCATAACAGTCACGTTGCATCAGAATTCGATCGCTATTGTCAGGATAATAGTATTATTGTCCTTTGTATACCAGCTCACTCATCACACTTATTACAATCATTGGATGTAAGCTGTTTTTCGGTCCTCAAGCGATTTTACGGGCGGTTTGTTGAAGAAATTATGAGTTGTGGTATCAATCATATCAATAAACAGGAATTTTTACAGCTCTATCAACGAGCTCGAAAAGAGACCTTACATCAAACCAATATTCAACAAGGATTTGCTGCGACTAGACTAGTTTCCTATAATCCTGATAGAGTATTATTACAATTGCATATCGAAATTCAGACACCTTCCCCTCAACGCCCGCAATCAAGGGCATCTTGGACCACTGGAACCCCCCACAACACAACTCAGCTTCAGCAACAAATTGCTCTTATTAAACGCTATCTCAAAGAGCATATATGTAGTTCACCGAGCATAGCTGAACAAGCCTTAAACCAATTGGTAAAAGGCTATGAAATGGCGATATCAAGTGCTGTGATACTTGCGAGCGAAAATCAAAAGCTCTTTATAGAAAATCAATGTCAAAAAAAAAAAAGAGCAAGGAAAAGGATGTATATTAGAAAAGGAGGGGTTTTAACAGGAGCAGAAGGACTGTCTTTAGCTCAGGGTATTCAGGTAGAGCGGAATGCAGCAAAGGAAGCAACAACTCAACGACAGCAGCAATCAGTACGTAAGTGTAGTATATGTAGATCAACAGAACATACTGTTGGATCAACAGGGTCAGTCGATATGTGCTACAGCTGGGTCTTGGTTCGTACAAACAGTTTGGTCTTGGTGTTGATGGTGATTCTTGTTCTTGTCGGGGGCAGAATACCAAGCCGACCAAATAGCTACTAATACAAATTCGCTTGCTCCTATTCCGTGCCTCGGGGAACCTTTCCCCGGCACTCCGATTCCTCGAGTCAATGTGCCGACACATACAGCACGCACATGCCCAGAGCGTGAAAGAAGTGGGTGGTAAATAGCTGTATTCAATATTATTAGTTGTGGTCGATCAATCTTCTGCGTTCTGTCTTGAGGCTTGATGGGCGGGCCACTTGGGGGGGTGGGCCGGTCGCTGGTGGATTACGTTAGTATGGGGTGAATGGCGTACGCCATTCGTGAACGCAGTAAGGGGTAAATAGTGTACAACATACCAGTACGAATTGGACTCACCATGCTAGCTACAAAATTGAGGGCATGAGTTTGCGTCTCCTAGGCTGAGTAGAATGTGTGACAGCGGCCTGAGTATTGGTAGCAGAATGGTGCCGAGTGCTGCGACTGTCACCACTAAGGAAGGGGGCCACTCCGCCATGGAATGCCGAAGCTTGGTTTTTCTCCCATGGAAATTTGAAGGTGTTGCCGGAGAGCACGAAGCTATAGAAAGGGTAATCCAAATTTCTATCCAGGAAGGATCGGCAACGTAGCCAAAGGAGCGCATATCTGGGCACTTCATGGGGTGGTGTGACCTCACGGATGGGCCCCGTGGACAATGCTCTGGCCCGACGATTAGTAGAGCATCACCCAGACAGATGCCCCCGAGCAGAATACCTTAATATCATACCCCGCAATAATCTAGAGAGCGCGAAGGAGGCCCCGACGTGGGAAGGGAACATCCAGGCGCTGACCGGAGGAGGAAATCGCGTCCACAGCCATGATTTCCAATACGGGGCGTAGAACCACCACGGGTCTTTAGAGTGATATAGACTCTAGGGATAGATACCTGCATGATTGTGAATTCTGGCTGTGTTGCGGCTGGCAGGACTTGGGCTGGTGAGGCCGCAGGAGCGGGGTAAACTGAAGTACACGTGATTGCGGACGTCTACTTCACATCGCCGAAGCTGTTCCCGCTCCTCGTCTTAATCCTGCAATGCACCCGACCTACGTTTCGATGTCGCCCCAACGCTGCCCACGCTAAAGACTCACTGTTTGGCCTGACTAGGGCCTGGGACTTCGTCTTAGGGTTGGGACTGTGGCTTGGTCTACGTCACTAGGTTAGTGGCGGTAGGCGCCCTAGCAGCAATTTCTGCTGCTCCCTCCCCATGTCACAGACGTAGGTGCTCTCGCAGTCTTATGAGTCCTGTGTCCTAATTCCCCATCCACCAACATGAGAGTACGTGCATACTAGAGACCTCACTCTTCCCCTTGTTATTCCCTACGATGGACCAAACTACTTCAATGACGAAGAAATCACGGACCCAGTCCCATTATCAGACCCCTCCCTGCAGCCTGTGAGTTGGGAGGAGCTCAGGGCGCTGGACAGCCGATCGACGGTAGTTGGCTCCCCGTGGGGTCAGTTCTACAAACTTAAATTCGAGACCGATAGTGAGTGGGGGAAGAGCTACCACATCTCTCAGGCCGTGAAAAGCCTAGAAAATACGGCGGAGCAGATTAGAGAGGCGAGGGATATTAGGAGCTCGCTGGAGGTGAGTAGCCCGTTCAGTAGCAATGCGACTCAGAGCAGCTTGTTCGGTGGGTTCGGTGGGTTCGGTGGATCAAACCAGAAACCCCCGGTACTATTTGGCTCTGCTTCTGCAGCACTCGGGAGCACTGGGGCCGCGTTCGGTCAGAGCAGCACCGCCGCCATGAGTATGTTCGGTCGGAGATCTAGCGCCGGAGTTTTTGCAAGGGGAACCCCACCTGAGTCCAACATTGGTCCGAACACTGGGGGTACCACCATCGAGCACTACGCCCTATTGGAGATACCCTCCTACCCTCCAACCGACATTCCTGGGGTAACGCTCCAAGACTGGTTCATAGGGGGTAACGACAGCCTCGACAATGCCTTTATCACCACCAATAAAGCGGAAGATCTCCAAAAACTTCTCCTCGCTCTCTCTAAGCCCGGCTTCGAGGTCATGCTGGCCGTCAAACTGCCCGGTCAAAAACCAGACGTCCTTCGCATCAGCTGTGCCTGCGCTTATGCGATCAAGATCCTCCACCGCCAGGGTCGCGAAGGCTTCGATTTAACCCTCCTCCACGCACCATCTAGCGTATTGCTAGATACGGCGCTCTTTGCACGTGGCGCGCTCATACACTCCGGCATAGAGCACAAAATCCTCCAAGCTGCTGCCATCGCGCTCACGACCCCAGAATCGAAGGATGCGAAAGAAGTCACGTATGCAAGGGCGGTTGCGGTGATGGTTGCGAGGATTATCGGTCGCATCTACGCAGAGAACGCATTCGCAAAGGACGAGGGTGAGCGAGCGGCAAAGCTTGAAAAGCAGATGGCCGCTCTCATCAGGGACGTATTTGAAAAACCGGTAACATCCCCCGCACCCAATCCGCCGCCAACACCCAACCCCCGCGCCGCCATCACTGCTGCTGCGGCCCTCTGTGCCCTTATCCTCGCAGGAGCCCTAACCTTCGCTGACGAGCTCCAACAACGCCGTCAGAAGGAGCAACAACGCGCCGAGTTTGCCGTCGGCGCTGTGCTCTCGTGCATTGGATTCGCAGTGCCCGTGCCCTACCTCTCCTCTGCGAGCGGGCTGGCCACCATCCTCGGGACCCTTATCGTGAGGCATATCTGGAAGCCTAGAGATCCAGGGCTGAAGACCGCGTTGGTTATACAGACGCTGCAGACGGTGTTATGGCCACTGGTAAGGCGGAGGGAAGTCTTGCCAGTCGGGCTAGCTGGTTTGAGTTTTGAGGAAGTGAGTGAATTCAAGATGTTTTTTGAGTTGACCTTGCAGTCAGCTTGGATGGGCTACTGGCAGCGGGCCTAAGGATCGGCCAGTTGGCCTCGACCTGGGAATTTCTCCACCCAAGAGTTAGTCAATATGTCCTACATTAAAAGCAAGTGTTGGCCGGCGTGATGCATCGCCGAGGAAATGGCCATCTTTACCCACCGCTACTCCCAATTAGTGGCTGTCTAGGAAGCATTATTACCTGCACCATACTCCGTAAAACCTTCACTCACAGGCAACCTTAGTCATGGTCCTGCGTGTATCCTACCGCTCCAGCTTGCTTAAATGGCCCACACGTACGGATGCCTAAACACTCCACGTGCTCAGTTTACAGCGAGATGCCTTTTCCTCGCATACCTCTCATTCGAGTGGCATCCTCGGTCGTAATGCACTGCTGGGTCGAGGTTACGACACAGCTTCATTCGGCCTGGTGAGAACAGGTCAGCCTGCATAAGTAGAGTTTCTGGGAGGAGGACTGATAGGCTCATGGAACCGAACCCAGAAGGGCGGGTACGTATTGGCCGCAGCTGGGCAGTTACGTGGGCGATCGGCGAAGGGGCGAAGCAGGATTCTTCACAACTCGCGTCTTGGCACCCCAGGGAGCGCAGGAGCAGAGCGTCTCCCCGCACTCCGACTGTCCCAGGTTCCACATCGCGCGGGGGAGGAGGAGTGCTCAGCCACTTGGATTAGGGCGTACTGTAGCTCTCTCTATACAACCAACCTACGTACATGTACGTGGCGGTCCAGCCCGCTCTACTACGTAGCACGACCGGAGCCTTCTGCCCAACCCGCCGGGCGCTGGAAAACAAGACGCGGGACGGAGCAGACCCCGATCGCGCTCTCTCCCAGCGGACTCGGACCAACCGCCGATCAGGCAATGCACACGCGCAAGAGTACTTACTGTACAATACGCTCGGTACCTCGTCCATGTACATACAATAATGTACTTGGGGTGTGTGGATTGGTTGGGCCGTCTGACATACTGTACAAGCGAGTGGGAGGTGGAGATGGGCGCGGCGTCAGAACAGCGTCGAATGGACACGCGCGGCCTCAGTCGACGCCCGCCTTTTAACTATCCAGCGCACGCCGACCCGCCCGCTCTCGATTCTCATGCGCTTCCGGCCTTTGCTTCTGCCTAATCCATCATCGTCCAAGACCTCACTCACGGCCGACAAGACAGAGCAGCCATGGCACTAGTCGCACTGGTCGCCATCGCTGTGGCCGCGTCTCTCGCTCCCGTCGCTGCGCAGTCGTCCACCACCTCGTGCTCTGTCCCCAAGCCATCCTACTCTGCACCCTCTATCGCCTCCGGCTACACGGCCGCGCCGGTCGCAACGGGGCTGCTTCAGCCACGGGGAATCTTATTCGATACCTCGGGGAGGATACTCGTTGTGGAGCGGAATCGAGGGATCGTTGCGCTGACATTGAACGACGGCGGCGGGGTCTGCATGAGCGTCAAAGAGAACAAGACAGTGGTCGCGAATAAGAAAGTGAATAAGAGGCTCCCCTCCCCAGTGAGCATTTGGCATTGGGGGACTGATGTCGCGAGGACAGCTTAATCATGGCATTGCCCTGTCAAACGACGGCAAAACCCTCTACGCCTCTACCTCCGAGGCGGTCTTCTCTTGGGACTACGACCCCGAATCCGGCAGCACTGGGGCCAACAAAACCCTGATTGTGGGCATGGACAACGGTGGCCATGTCACTCGCACCCTCCTCCTTTCTGAAAAGGTACCTGGCATCCTAGTCGTCAGCCGTGGCAGCGATGACAACATCGACGAGGAGGTCGCCGACATCAAGATTACCCGATCGCAGCTCAAAGCCTTCGACCTTAACACGATCGGTAACGAGACCTATGACTTCACCAAAAACGGTACATTAATCGGCTGGGGTCTCCGCAATGCTGTCGGCATCGCCGAAGACCCTAGCACTGGTGCCCTCTACACCGTCGAGAACTCCGCTGATGACCTCCATCGCCTCGGCAAAGACATCCATACCGACAACCCTGGCGAGAAGCTCAACTTCCACGGCTACCTTAACGGCACCAAGACAGCTGAACAGGGTGGGAACTACGGATACCCACAATGCTTCGCCGCATGGGACGTCGACGATATACCGGAAAACCAAAATCTGACGGTCGGGAAACAATTTGCGGTGGACATTACGGATAAGATCAATGACGACTTCTGCCAGAAGGAGCGCATTCCACCGAGGCTGACATTCCAGGCACACCAAGCACCGCTCGATATTAAATTTAGCGCCGATGGGAAGGAGGCATATGTCACGTTCCATGGGAGTTGGTGAGTCCCTTCCCTTCCAACCAAGCCGCAACTGCATCGAGTGCAGCTAACTGCCGCCACCATCAGGAACCGCGATATCCCTGTTGGCTACAAATTGTCCGTTATCTCCTTCTCCGATGGATTCCCCACCGCCCCCTCCGACTCTACCAACAGCACAACCGATGTCCTCGCGATCGCCAACTCGGTAACTTGCCCCCGAGGGCCTGTCGGCCTCCCAGACTCTTATCCCTGCTTCCGTCCAGTAGGATTGGCATGGGATAAGAACGGGAGGCTGTTTATGAGCTCAGATGCCACCGGAGAAGTCTGGGTCATCGCAAAGACGAACGAAGAGGCACCAGCACCCACGACATTGGGAGGATCAACGGGCACAGGGAAACCTGCTGCGACGACTTCTAGGGGAGTGAAAATGTGGGGAGTTGGGGATCTGGAAGTGGTGATGTTACTGGTTGGCTTGTTGGCGCATGGTATATTATGGTTACTATAATACGGGATACCTGGAAATCATTACACCGATCTAACGCAAGATCCGAACTAGCCTCTCTTATTCTATCTCATCTATGTAACTAGCTATTTAGGGTCGCGTGTCTTGGTAACGCAACTTCAAAATAGCCAAGAACAACTCCCTTACGCTACCCACTTGCAATTAAATTGAATCGTCTGCTTCGGGGCAGCGTTAATCAGCTGCCACCTACAACACACAAACACTCTACTCGCCGGCCCATGTGGCGGTAGATGGGCGGTCTGGAGAGCAGTCTCGCACGCCACTCAGTACATTAGCTTACCACCAGCGTGCGACCACTCACCGTAAGCACTTCCTAGCTCCAATCGCAAAACCAGGGAAATCCCCATCTTCTATCAAAGCAAGCTAGTATTGCCCGTTGGAACGCGTCTCGCCGCCGTATTAGGCAACCAATAGCATAATAGAATGCAATAGCATTCCATTACCATCGGACTCCACGCTAAGATACCAACGGACTTCAGATAGCTGAGTGCCACCGGAATCCGAGTTCAAGAATGCTCAGAAATGCTCGGACTCCGAGCATGGGCCCCGGTATGGAGGGCATGGAAGTTCTACTTCGGAACGGCTGGCCTTAGGTCAGCATAATCATTGTTAAATACTGTATTTAGCGGCCTCAAGAGTTAGCAAGGTAGCAAATCAATTTTTAAGTCAGTTAAGTCGTTCTTCGCGCCTGTGGCGTTGCGCTCTAACCCTACACTGCGACTACTCCGTAACTACCATTTCCTTTGCCCGATCGGCCAACATCAACCCAACCCCAGTCCCGCGCCCCGCAAGAACCTTCAGTCCAACATGACTAGTCCACACCCTACATTCACCGTCAGAAACCCAGGTCTCACTCAGCCTGTCAGCCGCAACGATCCGGGGCCTTGGACACAGACGAACAGGGAGAGGCGAAAATTTTTTTACAGGCTCTAGAAAGCTCAGGGAGGCCCCCGCCCCTGGTAAAAGACCCCAATCATTTCGGGTCAGAACCCCCAGGAACGGCGATAAGCCCGACAAACAGCTGCGTCTCCGTTCGAACCTTGGCAGACACGTACGCTGCCAAGCTGCCAAGATAGGGGTAATACCCGTTGCAATATCGAGAATAATAAATGAATTAAATTTTGTGTTAGACCTCGCGATGGCAGAGTTTTTCTAGCCTCATGCGGGCCAAGGAACTACTGCGGGGTTAGCCCTAGGTGGCCCGTCGTAGCCCCTCCTCCTAATAGCAATAATATCAACAACACCGTCCGTGGGGTTCCGACACCTGCGGTAAAATTATCTATTTAGGGAGTAATACCCGTATCGTCTCGGCCAGCATACGCCCACAAACCTCAGCTGCCATCAAAAAACAAACGGAAATTACAAGCGCTATAGCATCATATGGTAACGATGGCTCGAATCCTTCAACGCCAGTAAGAAAAAAAACAGTTAGCTAAGGAATAGCCCCGTGATGATCAATATTTCCTACCATGAGCTAACAGCAGGTTACAAAAGAGGAGTGTGGGCCCTTGTTCCCTGTTAGGCTTGCGTCTAGGCCGCGTGGGCCGCAGGTCATTCCCCTCCTCTAACCCAGGCTCAAGAATTACCACGTCGTTGATACACTAAACTCTATCCACCATTTCCACCTGTCCTTCTTTTCTTGCCTTCTTTGCCCTCTTCTTTTCCTCCTTTGCCCTCTTCGCTTCCTCCTTCTTCTCTTTCTTCTCCCTCTTCGCCGCTTTCTTCTCCTCTTTCGTTTTCTTCGGAAAGACACTATCCGGGCCTCTCAAAAACATCCCTGGATGGATAACACATAGGAGCGCAATGGCCAGGAGCATGGGCAAGGCGTCTAGGGCATATGTGTAGGCTTCGTGATAGGGGATTGGATTACTCGGTTTGATTCCGGAGGCATATTCGATCAGGCGGTAGATGATACGCATCTAGTTGGTTTGGCGAGGATTAGTTAAAAGACCCAAGCTGGAGGCGAGAGGGGAAAAGGAGCTGCTCTTACGGAGATCAAAGCCAAGACTACGTATAGCGTCCAAGTCAGCCTCTTCCACCCCTCCTTGATCAGTACCTCCCCGCCTTGGGCCAAAGACCCCATCCTACGGTGGAACTTTACAACAAGAAATAGAAATATCAGTATGAAGAGCTCCTGGAGTCCGATCCCGCCCATATACACATGGATTCCGTTCATGATCGTTTTCTGGCTCGCACCAGGAGAGATCATCGAACCACCAATTCCCTGTACTATAAACGAGAAGATATCGAGACAGACAAAGTACTTGGCAAGCGAGGGGGCTTTAAATCCACAAAGCCTTTTCTCGGGGAGGTAGAAGTGAACCATGCGGCCTAGGAGCATGTAGGCGAAGGCGTTGATCCCTACCATACGATTACAGTTAATAAGTCATAAGTCAAAGTTTCCTCACTACCAGGGCGGCCAACATACAAAGTGGAGCGAGTAAAAGAAGGAGCTGTGACACAATCGCATATGGCAAACTTTGCTGATCGCGGGCCCCCAGCGCGCGAGTAATGAACGAGAACGACTCCCACAACGACCCCATAACAATAACCCACGTAAAGCCCTAATGTCATCTAGCTATCAGCTAAATGCTGCACTCCAAGAAAGATAGGAATCGCACCTTCCGATACGCAAACCCAAGCCCAAGATGCCCCACGGTCAACAACCCAAACGCTACAGCCATGAACACGGCGGCCGCGAAGTTCGGGTCGAAATTGTAGTAGGAGTTACACGCATTCGTGGGGACACGGCCATATTTCCCCGGCACTGCCGTTATGCAGCCGCCTGGACCGGTTGCAGTGGGCGAGGGGGAAGTGGTGGTGGTGGACATGATAGGTAGGGGATGAGGCGGCGAGGGAAGGGTTGGAGATGGGCTGGTAGAATAGAATATATAGGAAAGAGAAGAGCGAGCAGAAAAACCTACCGATGACAAGCGGATGGCGAATAGTTCTTATCCTACCTAGTTACAAAGGGCCCTTCTGCGCCCCATAGTCGACTCCCGCAGCGGTTGACTCAGGTCCACGTAACGAATACGAACCCATTTCTTCACCAACAGATCTCGACCAGTGCTCAGCAACGGAGATAAAATAAGCCACACCGAATCCGCCTCGGTTACTTACCCGCCTCAGTGCAAGGGCTTTACCCAGGGGATTCGAAACGACTTGCGTATTGCGTCACACGGGGGCTGAGCTGGTGGGCGACCTGAATAGTCGCGAGAGGAGGTCGGTGGTTCTAAGGGCCGACAGACGAGCCATCGCGAGAAGCAGCCTCCAAAGGCCCGATAAGCCACTGAACGACAGGCAGAAACCCAAATTCTCCAGGCGCCCACCGCACATGCAACCGGACGATGCATGCGGGAAACACAACCGACACTGTCCAGGGCCAGGGGCCGATTCTTAGCCACCCAGCGCTCATAACCCAAGCCCGCGCCACATGCAGCACCGCCAACGCACAGCCAGCAACGCACTCAATCCCCCCCCCCAAATTCAGGTGAGGCTGAGACAGGGGAGACGACAACGGGACGACAACCTTTTTTCATGACGTGTATTTTCTTCAGCCCTAAGACCCCGGGTGCACGTCCCGCAAGGGTCTTTCTCGTCCCTGCAAAGCGGGAAGCTAACCTTAGTTATGCGGGACGGTACGGGACGGGGCGGGGCGGGGCGGGGCGGGATCGGACCGGGTGGGTTTAGTTTAGTTCACTTGTTCCACCCCGACATTGCAAATGCTTCTACCATCCCGGGAGTTCTTAACCCCTACTTTAGTGTAATGTACACGGCACTCTATATACATCACAGTTAACAACTCCCCCCCCCCCAACAGCCTACCTTGCCCATCTCTGTGTTTCGCTTTTTTCCTTTTTTTCTTTCCATGTCCTTGTAAGTGTATGTATATATGGTGGGTAGGCGGTAAGTTAGCTGCTCAGGAGAACCATACCAATTAATGCTCCGCTGCCAACCAGCAGACTGCGATTCATTTCCGGGACACAAAATGCTCTTGAGCTAGGCTAGTCAGCACACATGCCTGCCACTCCCTAAACCGGATGGTCCATAGTCCAACTCAAGTAGTGAGGAACCCGCAGAAAAGCGGAGCAACTAGTGATTATCCTTCGCACCAATACCTCCATTATCCTGTACTATATTGATTAAGCTATTTCGTTCTATCCTCATCGCCATCACGCCTTTTCAGAGCATGTCTCCAACTTCAACTACCCGCCCGGCGAGATGTTGACACTCAGACACAAAAGTAACAAGCAAAGCGATGAGTTCAAATTTAAACAGAAAGACAACGCCTAGGATGGCCGACGGAGAGAGAGATAGGGGCCAGCAGAGTGCGAGCTATCGCAACCCCCCTCACTCACCAACGACGGCGAGGAGAGGCTAAAATCAACAGTCCCCCACCCCCCGACAATAGCCTCCTGTACCGCATGCAAGCCCTCATAAGTTTCACCAGTTTCGATCAAAAATAGAACTAGCTGAGCAACGCATAACTTCCCCCAATAAACTCCAACTCCTCATGCAGTACAGTTCGGTTCCGCTAATCAGACTCGCCTTCTTTTCCCAACAAAAGTCTCTGCGGGGACTATTCGGTGGTCTGCACGCGTGCGGTTCCTCTTCCCTAATACGTGGGATGCCGGTGTGGCGGAAACTAATGTAGGCGGGCTCGATTCTGGGGTAGGGGCCCCAATGGGTTGAGGTTCGCGTCTTGTGGTGCGGCGACCAGTTTCTACAGCTGCCCGCGCTGTCGCAGTGTCTCGCCACGCGTTGACAATAGCGTCGTGTGGACCGCTACCAAACCCATGCTGCCGGGTGCCTGCCCCGCGCCCCGCAGTCGCCGAGCCGCTGCTTTCGATTGCAGTAATTGTAGCGGACGAACTTTGCTTCCTTCGAGATCCCGGCGTCCTATCCTTTACAGCCGAGGTGATGGAAGAATCCTTTGGGTCGGAAAATTTCTTAGCTTTAGGGGTCTTGCTACCAGCGTCTATATTCTTCCCAGATTTCGCCCTATCGTACTCCTTGCGAAATGACTCTGGGATCCCATCCACTTTCTCCCACGAATCGTCCTCGCTAGGCCATCCTGCCCAATGCACAAGATATTCAATTTCTGGTTTATCTGCGGTCACGCGCCGATCCCGCAGGCGACCAACAATGTAGAGCTCCTCTCCTCTCTTACCGCGGGGACGGAAGCGCTGCAGTTCCACGAACGTGGATGAGCCCTTCCGGAGGTGGAAGATCACACCCCGAACACCGGAAGTGGCATCCTCCGGCCGCGGCGGTTCGGGGTACACAGGAATCAAACGGTTAGCTGCAGTCCATGGGTCGCCTTTGGAGCCGGATGGGAAACGGAGCTTGACACGGTGTATGACTTTCTCATCGTCGTTTTCGTCGCTGGTGGCGGGTGGCAGCTCTATGACATGGAAGGGGCCATCCCAAATGTCACTCTCATCCAGCTTGACCATTGCTGCGGGATCTCCCTCACGAAGACGGACCACCCAGTCGCCGCGTTCAATGACCATAGGCGACTGGGTATAGTTTATGTGCGCTGTCGGCGCCAGGTTCTCAGGGCGCTGTGACTTCTTCTTCCTACTACCATTAAACGTCGTCTTTCCATTCGGAGTTATAGTAGCTTCAGGCGCAGCTGGAGAGTTCTCAGACTCGGAGCTGCTAGGGTGCCGCAGGCGACTGTACTGGGTCATAATTTGACTCCCGCTAAAGTCAGCACAGCCCATTTCACTCCCTCCAAAAGCGGCTGCACGGCACTGCACTTACTCGTACTGTCTGCGCGTCGTGGTCATCCTGAATTGCTGTTGCTGCACTGGAAAGTGACTGGGGAGATGGTGGAAGAAAATGGAGGGGGTTGGGCATGTCAAGCGACTAGTTACATAAGCTAGCGGCTCCTGTGGTCTCCATCACGTGCACCTACAAGTGACTGCAATTCTCAATTACTTGCGGGAAGCTTTACACATTGCACAGCATAACCCTTCAATCAGAAGCAAAACAATAGCGAAGGCAGTGAAGGAGTCACGTTGAAATACAACAATGCAGTTCACGCTCTACCAGTAGATTGATATAATTGATAAAAAAGAATTGCCAAACCAGAAACTCAAACAAGTCGAGTGGATCTGGCCGGTTTTTCCCTTGCCTTGTAAAATCAGACAAATGAGATGCTAATCTATGCTTACCGTGAGCTTCGCTGCGCTTTTGACCTAGTTTAGGGCAGGCGAAGTGCGAAGTGGGGGAATATTCAATGCGTTACGTACCAATCGCCAGTCACCTGTCTGGGCGCCACAATAAGTCGGTGAAACGGAGTTGCGTTGCCAAGCCCCAAGCCGGAATAGAGGAGAAAAGGAGTTCATGCGACACGTCGTTCTTCTGACTTCCCACCCAGCGAGAGAGAATCAGAGACACGTCCGACTATCCCTCTACGCCAAGACAGGCAAAGTCTTGTTCGCGTCTTTTCTCATCGCTGCACGTCCTGCGCCCAGCCAGCAGCATCCGGCTCCTCCCTCGCCCAGCCCTTCCCAGGCAATTTACAACGCCTTCACGATGATCCGCTCTTCCATCACTATGCCGCGACTCGCAGGGCTACTCTGCATCGTCGCAGTGCTACACGTCGTATGGCTGTACCAGCCATCGGCAATGGATTGGCAGCGAGGTCGAGAGTTCGGCGACGGGCGACCAGTCGAGGTTAAGGACTTTAGTAAGACGAAGGAGGCAATAGCAGCAGGGAACGAGACGTTGGGATTTGGGAGTATACTGGTGATCTCGTTAGATTAGTACATCGTCCACACCCCCGAACCTACATCCCCGCTGCGTTCCCTTGCTGATTAGATCTCTACTCTCAAGCCGTACAGACCGCCAAGATGCGCTCACTCTCGTGTCTGACCTCTCCAGCCTCAATGTAACATTACTCCATGGTGTCACTGGTGAAGAAACTATCAACTCCCCAGCTATCCCGAAAGACACAAAACTCAGACCTGCAGAGCTGGGGTGCTGGCGATCCCACGTCAACGCTTGGAAACGTATGCTAGAGTCGGGAGTCGAGACAGCGTTAATACTAGAGGATGACGCTGATTGGCATGTCAATATCAAAGGGCAGATGAGTCTGCTGAGCCAGAACATGATGAAGTACGGGAGTCCGTTGTCGATGGATAATGGTGGCACAGAGATCGTAAAGGGCAAGGAGGCGGGGAAAGACGAGAGTTTGGCCCCTTACAGTATGTCAAGATCCGTCTCCTAGCTCTCCAGGGCCGATATAGCCTCTAGGGCCAGGACAAACACTAATATTTCTAACATCATCTAGATCTAGATTGGGACATGTTCTGGGTTGGGCAGTGCGTCCAGACCAACAATCCCGAAGGTGGAAACCGACCTGGATTTTCCTACAATGACACCGCCGGCGCTCCCAACCCCAATCAACAAGGTGACTTCAAAGAAGAATTGCTACTACACGGTGTCGATTACGATAATGGGGGAAATGGGATGAGGGTCGTAGCTGAAGCATCAGGTACGCCTCCTAATCTCGAACTCCGAGTGGAACGGAGGCAATCGAAATAGCTAATATACCCCATGGGGAGTAGGGCCCGCCTGCACAACAGGCTACGCTATCACTCGCAACGGCGCACGCAGACTCCTCTATAACATCGGGTACCTTGGCCCTACCGATCCAGTCGACCTCCAGCTCCTCCAACTGTGCGTTCGTGAGTCAACCCATAGTTCCCCACCGCAGAACAGAACCTTCCTCATATCTAACAGAACCAAATACAGGTCGTCATCTCCGAACAATATGGGTTACTCCCCCACTCATCAGCTCCTGGTCTCTTGGCTGGGGTTTCGATAGTGACACAAAGAATTCCACAGAGAGGCAACCGGATCCTAGCAATCCTGGGAATGGTCACAGTTCGATTGGGGAGGGTAGTGCGAGGATGGAGGTCGCGAGGTTGTGGGGGGTGGGTGATAACGAGGCGTAAGGGAAGAGCGGAAGACGAGTGATCGTTAAGGTGGGGCGTTTGGGCGTCTTATATTGGATACCTACCATTTGTGTATCCTATCTATTTGGGTATAATGTAGGCTTGTATATATGCCTAGTTAGTATAGGATAGGCGGGTGAGGTGTTCGTGGGGGAGCACCCTTCTAAGCCGATTTGTATATTAAGCGCGAGACGAGTTGGGTTGGTATGGCAGACCAGTTTTGCCCCTTTCTCAAGTCCGCCATGACATCGATCTGCCTCTCATTTTAATTCCCGTTGCTGGAAAAGTTTAGCCGATTGTGCCCAGCGGATGGAGGCAGTCTCGGCCCTACTAGTCCCGCCCAACTAAGCTAGTGTTGAAAGAGCCATATCCGCGGGGCATTGGCACATATACGTCACTCCTTTCTATGCCAGGTCAGCTGGCTTGCTGCTAGGATAGATCTCTTTATGTTTTTTAATGCTATATGACTACGCTAGCAGCTTGGCTGCGACAAGACGCTCTCACCCCCATGTATCTAGACGTTAGAGCGAATACGACTTACATTTCTGAGAGCTAGGCCACCAAGTATGTTTACCTTCAATCGCCCGCATCGTCACCTATCCCGTTCACCACCAGGCAGCAACAAGTCGCTCCACCAAGCAGATATTGTGTCCGTGAGCACTAGCTGAATGAGGAAGGTACCCTGTGTCCATACTACACGTGACCGTGACCACCCCACCCGACCTACACTGGAGCCTGGAGAATACAAAAGGTCTTGATGTAAGGTCGATTTCCACGGCAATGAATTCAATGATGCCCCATTCGAGTGTGCCAACCCCTCCAGGAACGACTAGAATTGATCCAAATGGCGATGTCCTTTTCGCAGTGGGACCATCCGACCCAAAAGTTCATCTACTGGTCTCATCTAAGGTCCTCAGTCTTGCATCCCCTGTGTTCACGGCGATGTTCCGGCACGGTTTCCAGGAAGGCAGCAACCTCTCTACTGGGTCGCTTCACCCTATACCATTACCTGACGATCATGTTGGGGCCATCACACTTTTATTCAACGCCCTACACTTTCGGTCCCAGGATCTTCCACGGAACCAGGATTTGTCCACCCTAGCACATCTGGCTATTGTCTGCGACAAATATGATTGCGTGGCTGCTGTTGCTTCGTGGAGCACGCTATGGCTTCACAGGTTAGAGCCCATGAACAAGGAGGCATTCGTAATGATGCTATGCACTTCATATAGCCTCGATGTGCCAGAGTCCTTTGCCAAAGCTTCAGTTGCACTCATGAAGGAACAGACGGGAACAGGCAGTCATATTGCCCCCCTCCCTAGTTTTGATATAGCTCCAGAACATCTAGCAGGTAGCTACCACGCGAATTGCGAGCGACAATAATTCAGTGCTAACCACCAACTATTAAAACACCAGACGATGTCCAGCGAGCCAGAGATGAATTGTTCTCAAAACTAGATGTAGCCATCACAAATGTCGTGTTACCTTTGATTACGAGCGACGCGTGGTGCGTCCGGACCCGAATCGGCGGTTACTTCACAAACCTTTCGAACCTCGGCCTCTGGCCACCTGCGAAGTTACGAAAATTGAGTGCTCAGGAAGCCTTAAAGAAAGCCTCTTGCCTCGTTGAACCCGAACGTGGATCCACGCCATGCACCAACTCTAGGTGCTTGTGTCGGTCTAGCATAAAACAGCTTAAAGAACCTTTGCTAGAGGCCCTCGCAAAAGAAGTTTGTCTTACTAAGGGAATGTGCTTAGATTGTACAAAGACCGGTGGAGAATCGGCAAGGCAAGGTACATGTAGGACTCCGCACCCGAAACCCACACAAGCGACTCTCCTGTTCTAAACGTATTTCCCAAATATCTCCTATACTTCCTTTGCAGGATCTAGTTGCTACCCGGTGGTTACAAAGCATGCGCAATTATCAGTGCGGAAAATCTCGCTGTATCCAACCAAATAGAGCCGATCACTAGGATCTGGATCACAACCTCTAGAACCAGACCACTCACCACCACCATTACCCTACTGTGGCCTAACAACAAGAACATCTGAGTTGGTATTACTGTCGCAGTAATCATAGAGGCTACTGAGGTTGTCTTTGGTGTTGAATGGAGTGGGGTTTTATTTTAGTTGCTGTACATTTTGATAAGTAGTTTTTTGTTTCTTTGAAGCTTTTTTCTGCTTTTTATTTATATGAGCATGAAGTTCTTATTGTTTCTGTTACAATATGGAACAGTTAGTACATGTAGTTATAGTAACTTTGTTGATTTTTATTCAAATAATATATTAATTAGGTTCTTTCTAACTAAGTAAAGTAATTATATTATATAATTGCTTTATTATCTTAGAGGTTTGAAGTAACTATAAAGTAAAATAATTTGTAGATTTCAGTAAGTATTAATAGATAATTAATAAATAATACTAGCTGAATTAATAGTCATATAAAAATCATCTCCTATAGAGACCTCTAGGGAATTTATAGCAATATGACATTGCTCGACTAACTTGAATACTAAAGACATGACAGCATATTGATATAGGTATATATAGGCCTATTCAGAACACTAGATACTACTGAAAGTTACTGATGACTTACTGTGTAGGTTATAGGTAGTCACAATGTTAGAAGGTAGAAGGATTAATTCCAGTATATAAGAGAATTGATAACTGGCCTCTTCCTAAGGCTTAATATAAGGCGCTAATAATGAGTCTCTCTAAATATGGATTTCAGCTATGTTAGACTGCCCAAACTGCTTCTGACTGCTAGAAGACTCAATGATATCAGTCTTCTACAATGATAACAAGTCTGTAAGTAAACAACTGCAAGTGTCCCTTATAAATGTATGACATCCAACTTGTTCAGATGAACAATGAAAACAGTCCCTATCAGATAAAGATGTTGCTATAAAAGCAATATGCTACAGAAACAATACTATAAAAATAGTAGAGATACATTATTAACAATATTGCCATTACTAGTAGAAGTTAAAATAATGGGTATATAGTCATAATACAAAGTAACTATGTAAAGCTGATAAGACTATGTATTTAAGCAGTCCACTGCCCATAGTAGAATGGGTAGCAATTAATTTTTTTTCTTAAGCTACAATACTGAGAGCACTTCTACTAATTGAGATTGCTTCTTTACTATTATAATAAATACATTGCCTCTACAAACGTATTATGATTATGCTATGTTAGAGCTACTCTATCATCATTATAAGTCGTCACACTACTATATATCCCTAAGACCCATACTATGGTCTTATATTCAGTCAATCAATTAAATACAGTAATGGAAATCCTGTAGGCTTACTCTACTACATAGTATTCCTGCAACCAGCATAGGCTTTTAATAAGTAACTAAGCTAATTTTTCAAAATTTATCTTGTATATTTTTAATTAAAAGTACTAATAATATTATCTTACTATAAATATCCAGAAATTCTAATTGAGAAATTTAAATATCATTTAAACAAAAATATTATCCTATTACTTATCAATACAATTGTTTTATTTATAAAAACAAAACTAAAAGTTATAATATATAAAATATAAATAGAAATAAATATAATAGAATAATTTTGTATTACTTATAATACTTTATAAATCCTAATATAAAATAATTACAATAACTATTTAATATTAAAATTTAATATAGAGTTTAAATATAAAAGTTATTATTTTCTTAATAGTAACTTGTTTCTATATGACTGTAAAGGTCACTTCCTATAAAGACCTTAAGAATAGTTATGGCAATGTGATACAGCCAGACCAGCTTGACTATTGAGAATATAATAGCAATTCAATATAAATATATATAGGTCTATTGAGGATATTAGATTTTACTGAAAGTCACTAACGATCTACTGGGTAAGTTACAAGTATATATAATATGAGAAGATAAGAGAATCAATTTTAATATATAAGAGAATAGATCACTAGTCTTTTTCAAAGAATTAAGTAATTATATAAGATGTAGCACAGACTTTAAGCATATATAGTAATAATAGAGCATCACCCTTCTAACATGTTACTTTTGTAGCGATATCTTTATTTGCTAAAAACTGTTTTCATTGTTTGTCTAGATGAGCTGGAGAGTATATATATATAGGGGATACTTATAGCTAATTGCTTGAAGGTCACGTCATCATTATGGAGGTCTAATGTCATTAAGTCTTCTGGCAGCTGAAAGCAGTTTGGATAGTCCAATATAGCTAAAACCCTTCTTATGAAAGTCTCATTATTAGTACCTGTAAGGGTCGTATCTTATAGGAACCCTTAGGGTAGTTATGGTAATGTGACAATACCTAACCGGCTTAGGTACTGAGAGTACGACTGTAGGTTGACATAGATATATATAAACTTATCTAGAACCCCGAGTTCTACTGATGGTCACTGAAGACTCACTAGGTAGGCTATAGGTAGATATAATATTAGAAAGTAAGAGAATTGATTCTAGTATATTGTAAGAAGTGATCTCCTGAGAATTTTGTAGCAGTATAATGCTTGCCGGTTGCCAGGGATGCGTTTTGGCAGCTAGAGAGTTCAATTAGTCCTATGCTTGAGGTTGGCTGACTAAGAAGGTTGAGTCCATATTGAGTCATAATATGAAAGTAGTTTAGAGATAAGGAAAGATGAGGAACATAGGCAGAGACTAGATTCTAATAACTTAAAAAAACTGATCGCTAGCCTCGCCTTTGAGGCTAGCAAGGCGACTATTTATAGAGTGCGGCTCAGTAACCCCCTTAGGTTACCCTATGTACCAACTTATCAATATGAGCATATATAGCTTATGTACTATTATATATGTAGAAGAACTGATCGCTGGTCTTCTCCTGAGGCTTAGCCAATTGACTAAATATAGTAATAGAAACTACATAAAGTTACCCTGCTGCATGTCATTCCTGCAGCCAGTGCAAGCTCCTGACAGTACCTTACAAATCAATTAAATATAGTAATAGAAACCCTATAAGGCTATCCTACAGTATAGTATTTATAGGCTCCTGACAATAACTTATATAATGTTAAGACCTAGACGATTGGTTGAAGGTGCTTATATCAGGGTAGGGTGATAATCGTATAGCGGAATTCTAAATTATAAGATTTATATGAGTTTGTGGTTTATATAAAAGGTTTGTATTATATATATCTATTCTAGATATATCTTATATATTGCAAGTGTATTGACCAATAAGGTTGCAAGAAGAATCCTCATTAGTCTTCTTAGGGAATTCATAAGACATGAATCTTAGCAATGCGAGCAAGGCTCGCTCTGTAGTCTGAGCTCTCATAATCCCGTTAAAAACTTTCTCTTGTTTTTATATTTGAATTGTCAAATAGAAGTAATTTAATTATGCTTTTCAATTGTCAAGAATTTACATTTGTAAGAGATACAATATTAAAAGGCAAAAAAATTTATTTTAGTATGTAAAAAAACTGTTTGCTGACTTTTTTTTTGAAGAATCAATCTATAATCTATATATAATAATAGAAACTCTATAAGATTACTATATTGTATGGTATTGCTGTAGTCAGTACAGATTCCTGATACTTACTATGAAGTTTATTATACTTACTAATTTTGTACCATACAAATTAAGTTGAGAAAAGTATTCTTATATAATAGTATAGTTCGAATCTTAAAGATATGTAGTAGTATAATAACTTATAGTAATGATAAAGCAGTTCTAACATAGCACAATTGTACTACATTCGTAAAGGCAATATAATTATTATGGAAGTAAAAAAGTAATCTCAATTAGCAAAATTACTTTTAGTTTTGTAGCTTAATAGAAGAATTAATAGCTACCCATTCTACTATAGGTAGCAGACTAGGTAAATACATAGTTTCATCAGCTTTACATTGATTACTTTATTATTATGATTATATATAAAAACCTATAAAAACTTTATAAACAAGGAGAACTAATCAGAAATGCTAAAACTGCTGAGTACGAGTATCACTTGTGAGCATCAATTTAAATTGATATTTAGGGAGATACTAGCATTAATTATAAGCATCATCCAGAAATGATATTTATGATGATACATAGGTAGGATCAACACATATAATTAAAACTTTATAAATACTTAGATAGGATCCTCAGTTGTAATGCGCTAACAATGAGGCTCTCAAAAGGAGGCTTTCAGCTATATTGAACTGCCCAAACCGCTTCTAGTTGCCAGAAGACTTAATGATGTCAGTTCTTCGCAATGATGACAAGGCTGCAAGTAAGCAATCGCAAGTATCTCCTGCAAGCATATGACATCTAGCCCATCCAGACAAATGATAGAAACAGTTTCTATTAGATAAAGATATTACTACAAAAGTAGCATATTATAGTAATGATACTATAAAGACAGTAGAGACATCCTATTGATAACATTGTCATTACCAGCAAAAGTCAAGATAATCAGTTTATAACAATGAGGCAAGGTAACTGGCATAGAGCCAGCAAAACTATGTATTTAAGTAATACACTACCCATAGTAGAATAGGTAGCAATTAGTATTTTTTTGTGTTATGGATCCTAAGGGCGTGGTCTAGCACTTGCAACAAAAGGCCGTCAGGGACTTGATAAGATAAGATGTTTGCAGTTAATTTATCTCAAATAACTTATATTAGAACTAGGGCGCTATCACTGAGATTTCTCTAGCTACATGCTTGTGGGTTCTTATAGTGGTGCTGTGCCCTTGTCTAGTGAGTCCATTTCCTAAGTCCCCTGAGGTGGACTCTGGAAGCAGACTTATGAGTCTGTTTTGTGAGTCCCCTTATGCGGACTCCTCACACAGACTCAGCCACATGATGGTGGGTCCGTTTATGAGAGCCTCCAAGTGGACTCTTTTCTCTCGCGACAGTTCCGGCATCTTCGGTTGATCCTGCCTCGCTTGGACTTGCTTACAAGTTTCTATGGGTTTTCATGTACAACCGTAACACTTTGAAAGCTATAATACTGAAAACACTTCTGCTAATTGATATTACTTCTTCATTACTATGACACTACATTGCCTCTACAAATGCATCATGATTGCGCCATGCTAAAGCTACTCTATTATTACTATAAGTTGTCATACTATTATATATCTCCAAGACCCATGCTACAGTCTTATATCAGTAATAACACTCTAGAGCTCTAAATACAATATAAGTTATTCTATCTAACAACTGCATATATCTTATTCCTCAGTCTTTTAATGGATTGTTATTACAAGTGCTAGTCCATACCTTCAAGATCTATAACAATTATCTTATAACCTCATATTCATTAACCTGACTTTTTCAAATAATAGTGATATCATCAATAAAATATTTCTGCTCATTTCATAACATTATTTTTTTGATATGTTGCCTTTATTGCGATGTCTTTGTCTACTAGAAACTGTTTTTATTATTTGTTTGAATGAGCTGGATAAAATATATTTGTAAGGAATTGTCAGAGTCTAGATAGATAGCTATAGGTACTTAGACCTAGTTATTACGATATAGCTTCCACAAGCCTTATCGAGCCACATAAACTCATCGCCAGACCCACGAACCTCGCGCAAGCTCTCAAACCTCTATACAAACCTTAACCATAATACAAGACCTATAGATCTCTTCGAACCCTACCTAAGCTCATAAGACTTTACATGAACCTCAACTATACTTACTACCCAACAGACCTATAAATGGACCTCATCGCAAACTGCTACTATTCGTAACATAGCCAGCAAGCCTAACTGTGACTAGTACAATGTAACAGCCATACGAGAGCTCGGACCGCGGAACAAGCCATGCTCACACTGCCAAGGTTCACAGCTCGCGAACCCCTATTAGAGACCGATGAAGATACCTCTTGCAACCTCATTGGTCAAAACACGTATTGTACCTAGAACACCATTAATATAGAATCATACCCATATTACCATATGTACGAACCACGAACCTACACGAACCGTACAGTTCGTAGTATCGAGTAGATATTCGCCCATTACATATTAGCTCGAGTACCTGTGACCACCCGTCTAGGTGCTGACATACAGCTCAAGATATTCGTGACGGATTTGAAAGTATCTTATTCTCATGTATATAAATATGAGGTCTCCTCCTATACCTTCTCTTCTCTTTAGCTTTGAATAATTAAATAGAAGTAGTCCTACCTTACTTTTCAAGTTCTAGAACCTACATTTGTAACGTTAGTATTATTTAGACAAGTGTCTTGAATGTACTACAAACTATAGGTTCATATTGATATGAAGTTCAGAATTATGTACAGTTAGGTTATTCCAATAGTGAATTATATACAATTGATATATTAATTGATAAAATTGCAGGAAGCATCCTTGTCAGTCTTTTTAAGGGGTTTGTAAGCTATGAATCTTAATATAGCTAGCGAAGCTCACTCCACAGTTCAAGCTCTTATAAACATATTATAGATGTCACGAACCTCCGATCTAGCCTCTACGATTCACATGAGCTCATCGCCAGACCCACGAACCTCGCGCAAAGCCATTGAACCTCTATGCAGACCTCAACCATACTGCCTAACGAACCCATGAACGGACCATGCTGCCCAACGAACTCATGAACGGACCATGCTGCGTACCACTACTGCTCGTAGTATAGCCAGTGGGCCCAACCGTGGCTGGCATGGCTCGTAACAGTTTGTGGCGGGTTTGAAAGCTCTCTCTTCTTATGTATATAAACGCAAGACCTCCTTCTACACCTCCTCTCTTCTTTAGCTTTGAATCGTCGAATAGAAGTAGTACTACCCTACTTTCTAAGTGCCCAGAATCTACGTTCGTGACAATAGAGATATTTGTAGCTACTTGTGTCAGCAACCTGTGCTAGCTGCAGGAATGCTACACAGCAGAGTAACTCTGTGTGGTTTCTATTACTGTATTTAGTTGATCGGCTAAGCCTCAGAAGGAGGACAGCGATCAGTTCTTCTATGTGCTAGAATTGATCCTCTTGCCTTCTGACATCATACCCACTTGTAGCCTACTCAGTGAGTCGTCAACGACTCTCAGTAGAACCCAGCACTCCGACTAAACCTACATATGTCTACGTCGACTTACCTCCATGCCCTCAGTGCTCAAGCCAGTTGGGCAATGTCATATTGCCATAATCACTCTAGGGGTCCCTACAGGAGGTGACCCTTACAACTTGCTTGCAGATCATGTCATTATTGTACAAGTCTAATATCGTTCAGTTTTCTGGCATCTGGAAGCAGTTTGGGCAGTCTAATATGGCTGAGAGCATCCTTATGAGATTTTTATTGTTAATGTCTTATATCTTATATATATGTTTGAAATTTTCTTACTAATCTTCTTCTCTTTTTGGCTTTAAATTATTAAATAGAAATAATCTAATCTCTGTTTCCAAGTATTTAAAATTTATATTTATAATATATTCTTATATATAAGAAACTTTCCAATCTCTTATAATTTCTATTTTTATAGACATTCATATATTTTCAATAGCATTTATGTTAAGAAATTTTATAATAAAGTAAAATTAAATATAATTAAATTGTTTTATAAATATATCAAATATTATGTATTCCTTTAAATTTCTTATCTCTTTTTTGCTATTAGTTTCTCTAAAAAACCTTCAAATTAACCTAATTTCATATTGATTTTTTTCTCTTATTAAACCTATATTTTATTTTATTTTTCTTCTTAAACTTTTTCTAACCTTCTCTTCCAATCTCCTTTTTATTTATACCCTCTCTTGCTACCTTTCTATTATTTTGAAATAATGAATATAATAAAGTTCTTCTTAATTATATATAAAATATATTTAAAATATTGATTTGAAATAGTTTATGTCACAAACATAAAATCTAAGTACTTGGAAAGTGCAGTTAGACTACTTCTATTCAATAATTCAAAGCTAGAAAGGAGAAAAGTTTCAGAAAGAGATCTCAGATTCATTTCTATATTAAAAAATAGCTCTCAGACTTCCAATTCAGATACCTTTAGCTAGACGACATCGCGGTGCCTGGACCTGCAGGATAATAATAAGTAGTTGAGCTCGCAATGAGGTAGGGCCTGAAATTGAGTCCGTGAACTATACTGCTCATAGTAGGGGCTTGCGCTGAGGCTCGTGGATGGGCCTATCTACTATCGTATATGGTTAAGGCTTGCATGGAGGCTTGCGAGCTTGTACGAGGTTTGTGAGCCTCACAATGAGCTCATAAAGCTTGCAGTAATGCAGTCCATGCTACGGCTTGTGACAGTTGTTAAATTATTAATCAATATCGTTAGAACCTGGGTAAGTAGTCGCAGGTACTCATATAGGATCATGATCAGACAGTCATCATAATGGGGTTACGAACTAGTGGTTTATATATGTATTCAATGTTCATGATATATATAGTTAGTTTAATCCAATGATAGTCTATGTACAATAGATGCCTTGACCAATGACGTTGCAAGAAGCATCCTCGTCGGTCTCTTAAGGGGTTCGCGAGCTGTGAACCTTGGCAATGCGAGTAAGGCTTATTTTATGGTCCAAGCTCTCATGATTCCATTACAAATATAATATAAATAATATTATTGATTAGTATATCTCAAGATATTTTTCTGTCTTTATTTAATTAAAATTATATTAACTTCATCTAAAAAAATATAATATTACCACTTATCTAAACACTAATTTTTTCAAGTTAAAATAATTTCATATTATCATATCATTTAAATATCTATCAATTTAAGCTTTTTTGTCAATTTGGTTCCTTTTAAATCTCTTTCTCAAAATTATTTTTAATCATTCAATATCAATAACTAAAATCTTATTCTAATTTGTAACTTGATATTATAATTTTTTCCCCTACTCCCCATCCCATATGGAAGCACGCATCATTGATATTAAGACACTCAACTAGATTGTAGTTAAGCGAGGATCTACTCTACTACATCAAAATGCCCAGTCGCGCAGTTTCTATCACCCTTTATACACAAGCACTTGCGATGCTTGAAGAAGGCTGTCCAGTATTTAAAATTATAAAATATACTAGTTTCTCAAAAGCTACAATTTTTTGCATCAAAAAAATTGCTATTGAACAAGACTATATATGATTTAAGTATTAAACATCAATTCAAAGATAAATACTTTACTGATGCATCCCACTCTGGTTGGTCAAAAGAGATTTCTAAAGAAACCTCAGGTAAAGTCATCAAGATAATATGAAAGAGTCGCGAAAGAAGAAAATTACCATTATGGGAGATAAGGTCTTTTACTGATATATCATAGATGTCAACTCCATATATTTTAAAGGTCTATGGGTTAGGCAAATTTAAACCTACCTATAAGCTGGGATTAATAGCAGCTGTTACGATTGTATGTAGAAACCTATAGAAGCTCATAACCCAGTATAGGTAAGGTGGGCGAGGCAGGACTAACTGGAAAAGCCGAAACTACCATAAGCGATAAGAGTCCAATCAAGAGTCTATAAAAAGGGACTTGGCAAGCGGACTCATAAGTTTGTTTCGAAAGTCTGCTAAAGGAACTTAACAAATGGACTCACTGGTTGGAGAGCGACACCTATATAAGAACTCATAAGTATATAGCTAGAGAAACTTCAGTGATAGTGCCCTAATTCCAATATACGTTATTTAAGCTAAATCAACTGCATACATCTTATTATTATCAAGTCTCCGATGGCTTATTATAGCAAGTACTAGACCACGCCCTTAAAAATCCATAACAGCAGTAATGAAAAGAGCTAAACTTAAGTTCTCTCTAGAATATCAGTACTGGATGATAGAAGATTGGAAAAATGTTATCTGGTCATATAAAAGTAGTATTGTATTAGGGAATAGGAGGGGAGCAACTCAAGTTTGAATGACAAGAGATGAACGATATGACAGTACCATTATACAAACTCGCTAAAAAAAATGTTCAGAGTTTATGTTTTAGGGATGATTTTCCTACATTAAAAAAGATTCTATATATATTGGATACAAGAGACAGCATAGAAAAAGTGAGTAGTAGCTATTGAATTAGATACTATCAATGCTGTACAGGAGCCTATTCCCAAAGCTGAATGGTATAAAGGTCGCTCATATGGCAAACGTCAGATGGCTGAGGGCCGCAGGCAGTCCGCCGGCGGCACGTGACCGACATGTATTTAGCCTCATCGCTGGCAGCCCTTTGGGGGTTAGCGATTAGTTCTTATTAAGAAGTCATCAAGAAGTCACCTTAACCTCGTCTCACATCGCTAGAAACCTAGCCGGCACTCCTACGGACCGCCTGTGGCACCCTGACGGCGCAGCTAACTGCCTGCCCATTGATTCATTGCCTACGAGACGTCTATATACACTGCGACCGGCACACTACCGGTACCACGACGAGACGCCTGCGGAGAGGCGTCTCAGCACCCCTTACAAATGGGAACTTAATACTTCAATGTGATAAATGAATATTCGGCAACAAACTTCTGGACAAAAACCTTAATGAAATTTTATAGAGAGAAATAGCAAATTAATACAAAATGAAGGGATAGATTGGTATCGATATAGAAGAGTTATTATGATGAAAAAACTTATTTCATTAGCAAAAAAATGTGCCAAAGATAGATCTAATACTTTAGTACAGGAAAATAATGTATTATCATATGCTCATAAGATGCAGAGCGAAATCTATGATATTTTTCAAGTGCAACATCTTTTATGGCCTGGCAACTCTCCAGATTTGAATATGATTGAGCCTACATAAGGATATCTTAAGAGGGTAACTACTAAGAATAGACCTCTTAAAACATAGAAAAATACTAAAGAAGTGTAGATTAAGACATGTGCAAAGCTTGAGTAGAGTAGGATTCAAGCTTGGATTGAACACATTAAACCTCACATTGATAAGATTATTGAATTGGAGGGTAGAAATCATTTTTGTGAGAGTCATGCAAGATCTTCAACTAGAGTTTAGTGAGGCAGAGCCTAAGCAACAGACTAAGCAAGAGTCTTAAAACTTATGGTACATACTTCCATATATAAGTATATAACGATCTGATAGTATTTCAATTATTGATTTTGTTTTTACTTCACCTCCAAACTTCCTATTTATTTATTCCTTATAGATAGGGAGAAGTAGCTCCTATTTAATATACTTGATTAATAAAGTTCATATGTGATATTTAAGGTTTTTTATTATGATATTGTTAATTCTTACTTTTCAAGTAGCTTTAGTAAAATAAATATATTTAAGATAAATAAGAAATGTAATTTTATGTTTTATGTAATATATTTTATATTTTAAAAAGTACAATATACTTTTTTAAAATGTTTCAAGAAAAAGATTTTTGTGAGATTGCTAACTACAAAATTTTGATTTAACAAATAAATAGATTTAAATACTGTTTATCTTTATATATTATTTATAAGACATTTAATAAGACTTGCAAGCTAAATTGTATTTGTAATAGATAATTAACAATAATCAAATTTTATAGGTTTTCTAACTCTTATATTAATTGTTTCTTTGATACTGAACTTGGACCACTAATGATCAAATTCAATCTCAAAAATTTCTATTTAAAATCAAAAAATATTAATTATATTGCTAAAAACCCACTGGGGGTAATTTTTTTAATAATTATTATTAATTATGCTTGAGAATAAATAAATAAAAAAGTTTCTTATATAAGATAATTAATACAAAATCAAATTTAAGCATCAATCCACTTCCTATACAATTTTGTAAGATAACTAAAGTGATTTATCTCAAAAGGTTGAAAATTTTGTAAATAATGTAATAATATAGAGTTTGTTTTACAAGAGATTTTGAATGTAATTAAGTAATAACTGTTGAAATTTCAAGCCTAATGGTATGTCTCAGTAGACTGATAGTGCCTGAAGCAAGTGTCTGTAACACTCAAGAAAGTGCCTGTGACACCCACTAATGTGTTTGTACTTCCACACCATCACTCCTTACTCCCCAATTGATACACCTCCTGTTACCCTGCATTTCCTACTTTCATTTTATTTCTTAACTATGGGTAACCCTTTGGCTTAAATGTTAGGTACTGGGCTGGGCACTTGGGATGCCTAAGAACAATTCTTTAGGCATGTCTAAGCAATTTACTATAATGCCTAAGAATAATTCTCAAGGCATATATATGAAGCCTCTGAGAGTTTATTTATGCCTAAACTCTATCATTAAAGAAGATACCTAATATTAGTTAAAGTTGCCTAATGTATTTCCTTTGTCTTTTTCTCTAAATAAGCAACTTGAGTCACTTTCTGACATGACTATTGTATGGGAGATAGATGGGTTTTAGTGATTTACATACAAAAATAATACTTTTGAAAGGTGAAAACAACTCTGGAACACCTTTTGGCAAAGTCTTGACTGAATGCCACCTGGTGGGTATATGATGTTGACTTCAAGTAATCAAGTAAAAATCTTCACCAGTGTGTTTGCTTGACTAGTCCTACTGTACTGTCTCTAAAGTCTAGTTAAGAAAATACCTAAAGCAATTGATTCTAGCTACTAAGCTTGCCACTAAGTGCTTTATAACATAAAGTGAGAGCCTGTACTGGCATAGGAACATTGAGCCCATTGAATCAGTAGATACCAGTGCCCTAGGCTCTTAGGAGCCCATCTCATATAAGGGGTCCTCTACAGATAGCATTGTACTGCCCCCTCCTGGTATGTTCAAGCCTATTTTGAAGACATTAGGTACCTTTCAACTAACATTAGATATCTTTCTTAATTAGAGTTTAGGCATAAATAAATTCTTATAGGAAAATTTATTCCTCTCTATGCACTAACATTTAAGTCATAGGATTACCCACAATTGAGAGATATTATGATTGTAGGAAACACAGGGTAATAAGAAGTGTGTCAATAGGGCAATAAAGAGTGATCATGTGATAAGTACAAACACACTAGTGGGTTTCACAGGTATACCTCTCAGCCTAACCATCCATCTGATGACATGATCTAATTTCTTGAGTATCACAGGTTCTCCCTTCAGTCACTATTATCCTACTCAGGCATACCATTAGGCTTGAAATTTCATTATTGTACTACATTTAATATGAACTTATGAACAGCCAAAACATCATCATTGAGTAGGTTGGAACTCTATATGAACATTCTCATAGCTATCAGAAGCTAAACACAAAAGATAGTAAGATCACGACAAAGTATTCTATCATTCCTGAAAGATATGGGCTCTATAGGTATGTAACCTGCTACAATTTCAAAAGGCTGTTTGTTTGTCCACCTTGCCTGTTTGCAGTCCAACAATTTTGTATAGCCTACTCAAATTAAATCACCATGATCATATGATTTAAGGGTGTTGCTTTGTCCACCTTCCCGGTCTGTGCAGCCCACCCATTTTGCATGGCCCAGTTTGCATGTCCCACCCTACTTAATCAGTGATAGTCAGCTAATTTAAACAACAACCCACTTCACTTACCCTACTCAATACAATTTTAAGTCAAAAATATTGAAATTGTAGCCCAACCATAACCAGCGATCGGAAAATTGATCTGCGATAAGCGTTTTTGTCGTGCTATTGCACTTAGTCTGCTCATAAAGTTTCAGAATTGTTGGATCGCTTTTGCATTTAAAAGTATGTTCAGAATGCATATTTAAGTGTTGTTAGCAACCTTTGAAATGGGGTTTGGTGGGCCTCACTTAAATCATATGATCATGGCTGCTTATCTAGGGTGGACCATGCAAAATGGGTGGGCCATGCAAACAGACAAGGTGGACTTACCAACACCCTCCATTATATTATAGAGTGTTACTTGAATCAACTGATTAACTTGAGTGGGTTATGCAAACACTCAAGGTGGACAAACTGAAACTCTTTTAGAAAAAAGAGTCAATAACATAAAAAAAGTGGATTCATAATTGCATCTCTGTTGATAGGAGATTAACAAAGTTCCATGATTTTCATTTGATTTGATACTCTTCTTTCTAAGCTGTCTGAAATATTTATTATGATATATATCTTGCTATTCATAGTGAGGCTTTATTGGCATTATAAACATTCTCCTCTTGTTTGTACCTGTTGATTATGGCTTTGAGATTCTTAAAGTTATTATAGTTGCCATTAGTACAGTAAATTTATTTTTCTGCTGTTGTAATAATAGAATGTGCCTGAAACTACATGTTTGGATATAGCTACTGAACAATATTTCCTGTCAAAGCAATATTACTTTAAAAGTCCCCAATATCTGGTGAAATTTCAAGCCTAATGGTATGCCTGAGTAGGCTGATAGTACTTGAAGGGAGTGCCTGAGGGAAGTGCCTGTGACACCCACAAGCATATTTGTGTTTACCACATTATCACTCCTTACTGCCCCATTGATACACCTCCTGTTACCCTGCATTTTCTATATTCATTTTATCTTTTAATTGTGGGTAACCCTGTGACTCAAATGTTTGGTACCTTAGCTAGGCACTTAGGATACCTAAGTTATTGTTAAAATAGGCTTAAACATATCAGGAGGGGGCAGCATAACCCTATCTGTAAAGGACTCCTTATATGAGATAGGCTCCTAAGAGTCTAGGACACTGGTATCTATTGATTTCAAGGGCTCTATACCAGTACAAGCTCTTGCTCTATGTTATAGAGCACTTAATGGCAAGTTTAGTAGCTAGAATCAATTGTTTTAGGTACTTTCTTAACTAGACTTTAGGGACAGTACAAAAGATGTTCTCAAAAGTGAATATCTACCTTAAGTGAACCCTATTGAAAAAATTTTCTTCCATATTCTTCCCTCTTTTAACCCACAATGGTGATCTGCAATGAGCATGAAACCCCTGTGATTGCCAGATTACAAGCCCTTGTTGAAGCCAGATTTAATCAACAAAATGCAGCCAAAAAAGTAGGGGTATCATGAAATACATCTAAAGAATGGTTGAAAAAGGATACTGATTGACATGTTTAGCACTCTGGAAGACTAAGAAAAATGAGTGAAGAGGATCTAAATGAACTTGTTACCTATGCAACCAAAGATTTTACAACTCAGAGATGAGGGGTAGTTGATTTAGTAAGAGAGGTTGGAAGTGAAGACTGGAGAAAATGGTTTATTGAGCTCTTTTACAATGTAGTTATCAACACTATATTTCATATATGAGTCCATTTATCAGCAAAAAAAAAAAAAACTTCAATTGACTACAGATCATCAGGATTATAGTATTGATTTTTGGAGTCCAGTTATTTGGATAGATGAGTATTCATTTTCAATAAAGATTTGTTACCAAGTCAAAGTTCTACAAAAACAAGGAGAGCAATATCATCCTTATTGTATTCAGTATCCTACCAAAGTGGTTGAAAGTCTTTATAGTTTGGGAAGCAGATTTTAAAAGTTCTTTGATTTTATTAAAATCAGAAGAAGAAAAAGAAATTGCATCAATAGCCTACAACAATCAAATTCTAAAGGGACTGCTAGCTGTAGAGAAAGACTTTTTTAGATCCTTGCACTTTTATTGTTGAGAACAATGCCTCAATTCATGAGAAAAAGGGAAAAATAATTTGCAATTCATCCTGCATCGATTTGGATCTCCATAATATTCCCTGGCCTCCAAGTTTCCCAGATCTTAATCTTATTGAATAGGTATGGAAACTAATTAAACAATGAATTCATTGTTGGCAACTATATAGAGAATGGTCATTAATTGATCTCAAGCAAGCTGTATGGGAGGAGTGTGGGCAAGACTTACTCCTAAAAACTATAGGAAAGTCATTAAAGAGATTAAGAAATATGTGAGACAAGTGGTTGAGTAGGAAGGAGGGGTAACACAATTCTAAATAGATAGGCAGACAGGTGGGTGGGCAAGTAGATGGGCAAGTGGATGGGCAAGTGGGGAATGAGAATGGGTGGCAAATAAGTGAGGTAGGTAGGTGTTCACTTTTGAGAACATCTTTTGTACAGTATAGCTAGTAAAGCAAATATACTAATAAAAAATTTTGCTTGATTGCTTTAAGTCAACACCCTAATATAACCACCAGGTGGCATTCAGTCAAGAGTTCTATGGTTGTTTTCACTTTTTAAAAATACTATTTTTGTATGTGAATCACTAAAACCCATCCATCTCCCTTACAATAGTTATGTCAAAAAGTGACTCAAGTTGCTTGTTTGGGGGAAAAGATAAAGGAAAAACAGTAGGCACCCTTAACTAATCTTCTTTATCTAGAGTTTAGGCATGAATAAATTCTTTTAGGCTTCTCAGGTATACTTAGAGAATTATTCATAGGCATCACAAGTGCCTAGCCTAGGTACCTAACATTTAAGCTATAGGGTTGCCCACAGTTAAGAGATAAAATGAATGTAGAAAATGTAGGGTAATAGGAGGTGTATTAATGGGGTAGTAAGGAGTGATGATGTGGTAAGTATAAAAATGCTTGTGGGTGTCACAGGCATCCTCTCTAGGTGCTCTTAGCCTAACTATCCTCTTAGTGACACAAGTACCCCTCTCTAATTTCTTGAGTGTCACAGGCACTCCTTTTAGGCACTATCAGCCTTTCTAGGCATACCATTAGGCTTGAAATTTCAACACTTTACAGATAGGTTAGTGCTTGTCAGGAGCCTGCGCTAGCCGCAGGAATGCTATGCAGCAGGGTAACTCTGTGTGGCTTCCATTACTGTATTTAGTCGATTGGCTGAGCCTCAGGAGGAGGCCAGCGATCAGTTCTTCTACATACTAGAATCGATCCTCTTGCCTTCTGACATTGTACCCACCTGTAGCCTACCCAGTGGGTCGTCAGCGACCCTCAGTAGAACCCGGCGCTCCAACCAAGTCTACATACATCTACGTCAACTCGCCGTTATGCCATCAGTGACTAAGCCGGTCAGGCAACATCACATTGCCATAACCACCTTAGGGGTCCCTGCAGGAGGCGACCCTTACAGTGCTGCTCCGTATTTTAAAAATAATATTAACAACAGTAGTGAATAAGTATAACCACACTCTTTATTCAACCATCCTCTCAGTAGCATACCTCTCTTTAATTTAAATATTATTAGCTTAGTTAGTATCTTATCAGACCTGAAATTGATTTGAAACTATAGAAAGATTGATAATTCTCACAGATTGTCAATTAATCCTGGTAAGCTAGAGTTTGAGAGGAGAGAAACAATCAATAGCAACTCCACTTTGGAAAAGCGAGTAGCTTAATAACAATATGAGTATGGAGGAAACTTCTGATGATGATAGAACTTTCTTCGTCAGGGGCACTTCTGGCCCCGGTGGTGACGACTGGAGAGGGCACAACTCAATACTACTGCACGACTGCGCACCTAAGTGTCCCTACTTACCCGAACATACATCAGCATGTGACCCGGCTCATCTCCTGAGAGCTGCCATCGATCTCAGTCGGGCTGAACTGTTCAGCCGCGCACTCCTCTTGCATGGTCAGGTAAACGTAGTTCTGGCTACCCACACACATACGATACGTTCCAGCAACCTTAGATTAATAGTTTTTATATTCGTCGGCAATGTGACTGGGTGACGGTTTTTAGCACTGCGTTGGCGAATTGCGATTTGTGTTGTGACCTGTCGGCCTGAAGTTTAGGCCATTTTATTAATGACTAATTCACGCTAGCTTGCTCCTGATTTATCTGCTGACCCCCTGGATAGAATATCGGGTTATTTATGATGCCCTCTTTTTTTGATGTTGCGCTCAGGTTATCGACCGGGGGACTAGCATACGATGACCCAGATGTGCTACACAAGCCGCGGAGATCTTCGAAATCTAGTAGAATCCGGTGTCTCCTAGCTTAGGGGCTGGGTGCTTTAAACTATTTACACTTAACAAGGCGTGACAATTCCTCTAGAATTAGGTTGTGCGAGTCTATTCAGGCATATCTAATCTATTCGTGTCTAACGCCAGCCAGGAAGTTTGCGATAAGTGGTTCGCTGACTGAGGCGGTAGGTCGGAGTCATTCTGAATATCCTCCGCCGGTAATTCTGCTACTACCGGCTGGTTAATACTGAACCCATCGTTCCTTTCATTACTTAAAAGTTTTATATCTGGTGGTGGTAGTGGTAAGTGCCCGTACTGTGGTGGTGGTATGCTTAGAGTGTCTTCATCGGCGGCCAGTTCGTGGCGAGCTGCGTTCTCGCGACGCATCTTTCGCTTCTGTGCGAAGAACCAGACCAGGGTGGCGAAGAGGGCAAGAAAGACCACCCCTCCTGTCGTAGCCCCCGCTATCACCCGCTTGGCGGGGTTATTGGGTGCGGATGGAGCTATGGTGGATTTTGTGGGGGAGATGAGCGACGATATGGGCTAAACAGGGAAAGACGTTAGAGAAGTCTCTGCGACCATGCCTAATATGGTGGGGTGTGTCTTACAGAGGATGTTATAGTACCCGCTATGGCCGTGTCGTAGAAGGTCGAGCCAGCTTGTGGCGTAGGAACACATCCGAATAGTGATAAAGTTGGGCTGCCGCTGGCAATGTAAGTTTCCCAATGGCAGAACGGGGCATCTGTTGAACTATTTCCTAAAAGTTAGGATTGTGTGACTAGTGATGTCCGAATAAAGCTCACCATGTATAGCAGCGATCTGTATTGCTGCATGATGTCTTTGCGCTGTTATCGATGCAGGACCTTGTTGCTCCGGCGGGGTTGTCTGGACTACCGAGGGTATAAGAGTCAATCGGAAGAAGGTTGTCGTGACGTATCCTCTTACTCACCTGTAGCAGTCGACGCCCCCACTTGGCCCCCGGATGCTTGTTATACATCCACCATCACATATCCCTTGGGCCTAATGTCAACCCTCGAACTTTCCGCCTTTGGGCCGTGAGGGTCCTTACAGTTTGGGATATCTGCCGCTGTTCCTGCTGGGTTACAGCAGAACTCGCCTTGGCTAAGACAAGCATTGCCGCATCTCCCAAAGGAGCATGTGGGTTGTAGTTGCTGGCGTCGTAGTAATCGCGGCGGGACGTTTGACGGTGATGTGATCTGGGATATTAGGGCGGGGCTGGCTTGGGCGGAGACTCCCCAAAGCACATCTTCCCTGAAGAGGGGTTTGGTGTAGATCATCGCGCAAGATGGGAGAAGGCCTAACCACCTGCCTGCGAGCGAGCTTTAGAATATTTCTGCTAAGGTTGGTGAATGTGGTGGATCTGTGTCTGGCGTGGAGCTTCGAGTGAGTGGGAGAGCCAGGGCGGATTAAAGTCGATGCTGGCAACGAATGGATTTCCGCACGAACCAAGTCGCTGGTGCTGTCGGTTGCGCATGTGCGTGCATAGGCGAAAACCCAGCTACCAAAGTCCCGTTGTCGGGGGGCAGATCGGGGGCTGAGGGCGAGGGGGTACGGATCAGCGTACGATGAGGGTACATGTATGTTTCTGTGGGCAGCGGCCCTGCAAGCAGCCTGAGGAGATGGGATATTGGTGGCGGCCTAGTAAGAAACGAGAGCTGTTAGTCTGGGCGATTGTATGGGCTGGTTGGCTGAGCGCTGGGGACACGATGTGACGTGCTGTCGACGCGCCGGCTCGACACAGCCTCCGATGGCATCTCCAGTCGCTCTCCACACACTCTCCAGGCCGGCAGACCGCGACAAGGACTCAGCCTTGCCCTGTGCCAGAGGCTGTCACGCGCGGTCTCATAGAGGGGGGAAAGGACTGGCGATGAAACGGTTAGTGCGGGCAGTGCACCACTCCCGTATTCTCTGTGCTCCGTGGGAATTTTAAGTATTTTGTACGAAGCACAAGAGCAAGCTACAAGATGCCGGTCGGGTAGAATTTTGGTGGGTGGACGCTGACTCATGCAATTACACATTGAAACCACATCCATATAGTTACTCACACACTTGTACAGCTGCCTCCCAGAAGTCTCCGGACACATTGCTTCTTTAGCGAGCGTAAGGTGTCTGGAGACTTGTGGGAGGTAGCTGTACAATATGCATATTCCGAAAAGGAGTTCAGTGCTTGTTCGGGGTACTTGCGATTCCTGATTCTTGCTACAGCTGGACCCCACTAACGTAAGGCTGGCAAATCTCCGGACATGTTCGTGCGCACAACCCTGGAAAACCCCTTGAACTCTGGTTGACTGGAGGCTAGCGACAACTCGCCCGCCCGCTCGCTCTATCCATTCCGCATCTCACCTCTGCTGGTTCTCGCGACGAGAGAAAGCGACACGGCTCTAAACCCGGGTGAGCATCCGACCTGCAGAAGAGCGGGGACCGCCCTCTGGCGACTTGCGCGGTTCCTGGAGAACAAGATCACCCGCCGGGATAGATGGGATGAATGGGCTCGTGCAGCGGACGGGGGAAGGGTACTCTGTACGTACTCGGGTGGACGTGAAAAGGCTTGGGGGGGAGAAGAAACGACTTCAGGCTCCCCAGCCCCCCGTCTGGCGGCCACCCAAAAACTTGGATCTAGGCTCCAGAACACGTCAATCGCCCACATTACCGCAGCAACGCACATCGCTCAGTCATGTCAGCCCCCACATCGAACGTGTTTTTTCGCAGCCTTGGCGCACCTCTCGGTGTGCATCATGGGGCTTCCACGAGCCACATTTGCCTATCGGTCAGCGTGGTGGGGTCGTCGATAAGCCAGTCAGATCGCTATGGACGGCCTGTGGGTGGTGTTTTACTTTCCTGATCCAGCTCCACAGCCTCCTGCGGCTGCAGCTCTTCTCACCTATTTACAAAAATAGCCATCACGCGTGCGGTGCTTACTCCGCTCCCCGGATGTATCTTCCCATCCTGTCATTTCTGCAGTTTCCTATTCGCTGGAAGTGGCCGGATGGCTGCGAGAAAAAAAAGCCGACATACCTGCCTGCTCTCGTTGCCATTCTGGGTGCTGATGTGGTTCGTGGGCTATGGGAGTTGGGAAAAATAGAGGGTTGGTAGTACGTGAATTGTGGGAGTTATATTGATGCGCTTTGTCCCGCCGTATAGGCGCTTCTTCCCGGGTAGTGAATTCTCAAGCTTTCTTTCACTGCGGAGAACTATCGCCGCGAGTTTGGCTCTTGCGCGCAAGGTACCCCGCGCAACTTCAACACACGCTCTCGTTATTTGGCTCGAATCAGTCATTCGCTGAGCGGTTCGTTATGAATTTCTCTAAGGATCAGCTTTATTCCTTGGAAGTGACAGAGAGGTAAGTTGTTCGTGGGGTTGGGTTGCGCCGTTAACAAACTCAACAGGGTCACTTCCGTGTTCTCGCTCATCGGAACCTCTTTTATCATTGCGACGTTCTTGTTATCCTCGGAGTACCACAAACCCATCAATCGTTTGGTCTTCTATGCCTCGTTTGGGAATATCATCACCAATATTGCGACTTTGATATCGAGATCCTCCATCCACGCTGGGGACTCTTCACCACTGTGCCAGTTACAGGCATTTCTTATCCAGATGTACGCCGCATCAACACATACCTGCCCCCCACTGGCACTTGTGGAGCGCTAATAGTTAGCTTAGGTTCATGCCGGCTGATTCGCTTTGGACGTTGGCCATGGCCTGTAATGTCTACCTCGTTTTCTTCAAGAAATACAGTTCTGCACAGCTTAGGAAGCTGGAGTGGAAATACTTTTTGGCATGCTATGGACTCCCGTCTATAACTGCGATCGCCTTGTGAGTCTCCACAGAGCAGTTTGCCGTCGTGCTTGGTACTGCGGGTTGCTAATCCGTCACCAATAGTCTATTTGTTCAGACTGAAGGCAAGGGGAAAGTTTATGGTCAAGCAACAGTAATTGCCCTATTGAGAGCCTGTGATATTTGCCGAATCATTTGCTTACGATTCTTAAGCTGTGGTGTTGGATCACCCCAAATTGGGATCCTTTACGAGTCGCGACCTTTTACGGGCCAGTCTGGTAAGCCCCCCTCAACACGCGCTCTCAAATATCAGACATTCGCTAACGTAAAGAAGGCTCGTCGTCGTAGTTACTGTCCTCATATATGTGATCGTCGGCATCGATATCTTTAAGAAGCGGAGTCAGCTCCGGAAATTCTCGCACCCTAGACCCAATAGAAGCACACTTGTGAGCAAGACAACAAAGGTCGAAGTAACAAGCGAACCTGCAGCAACCCATCGGCCAAAAAACCCCTGGGAGCTATGTCGTATCGGATCCAACCCATCCCCAACTCCGTCATACATGGAATACTCGATCACAATTGAATCGGGCCCTGGTGCCGGGAGAGACTCCCAAGTTGAACGACCCATTACGTCAGGGAACGACTACAATTCAGCCTCGTGGGGTTATGCTCGCATTGCATTTATCTTTTTCGTTGCCCTGCTCGTGACCTGGGTAAGTTCCTCCTCCTCTCTAAGGCCCACCCTATGATTGCTCTACGTCTAACTTCCCAATCACAGGTTCCATCCAGCGTCAACCGGGTCTACTCTCTCGCACATCCAGACAAAGCAAACTTCCCAATGAACTTCGTTGCCTCCCTCGTTCTGCCTCTCCAAGGCTTCTGGAACGGTCTCATTTACTTCGTAACGTCCCTACCCGCAACCCGCAAACTCTGGCGCCGCCGGATGGACACTAGGATACGCAGTTCTTCCGCGCGAAATTCGAGAGAGATACTCGCACCGGATGTGTACGCGGGCAGGAAAAACAGCGGATCAGTGAGCCAGATCTCAACGCGAACTCCTTCAGACAGCTGAACACAAGGAAAATTTCCCTCTTCCCTCCTAATAATTTCTGGTCGTTTTCAGCGTTGGAGTAACAGGGGATTTCTTCTAGTATTTTGGGCTGGCGCACTGGATATGCTAATCTCCCAACCTTCTTGTATAATAATCTTAATTTCTATTTTGTCTGCATTGCGCTGGGGGCGCAGCAGCAGGTCGGGGGATTATGTAACCCCGCAGAGTAGAAATTTTTAGCTGGGAAAAAGCAATATAGAACATATAAATTCCGTCTGCACGTACACGGCCCCATCGAGATTACTCAGTGCGGCAGCTCAAGTGGCAACTCTGGCGCTACCACCCACTCGAGCTGTAACTACCGGCCACTAAGACAGGCCGCCACAGGTGGATATCGAAGGCCGAGAACGTCGAGGCAGCCAGCAACTCGCAGCTGATCCTGACCCCGCATCTCTGGTCTGCCAAGGACGACTCTCCAAAGCATTCACCTGCTAAAGCCCCTATCTGTCAGCGAGCATTCTTGCCTGCTGTTGTGGGAATGCCGGTTACCTTCAAGCCTACCGTGCATGATGCCGAACCCGTTTCTTTCCACCGCCCGCCAGCAAAGACGAGCAGAGAGCTCCTTCCAAATCGCCACCACCGTAACTACGTTGGACATATCCAGTCCTCGTTCCCCGGCCCCATTGCCCACCTGAACGTCTACAGTTCCCCAAATGGCTTCATCAATGCTGCTATTGAGGCTTATAGCCGTCACCATCATCTCATCATACGCCCCGACGATGTCTGGATTGCGATCCTTACGCAGTTTAGTGCGTACGTGAACGAACACGCAGAAGACCTCCGTGGGCTCTTTGTCGGGCACCATGGGAAGGAGCAGCTGGTAGCTGCAGAGTTTGGCGATAGGAACTCAGCAAATTTTGGGGAAATAGCCCAACACATGGGTTGTTTGCTGGAGGGAATCGTTGTCGATCCAGAGCTGAGACGCTGGATCGTGACGGATTTTACGACTTCTACTGATAATGATAGAATCGTCAGCTCCATAGTCATGATGACTACACTCCAAAAGTATTTTAGTTACAAGTCCATACTCATGTGTGGCCTCCCATCAGTTACTCTACTTGGTGAAAAGAGAGACTGGGAAGCCATCCTCTTGCGTTCGCAGAAGCTGGGCTCTTTTGGACGTGAACCTGAGCAGTGGTACAACCTTCTGAAACCAGTGCTCTCCCGCTTTGTCTCTGCCTTCGACTCGCCGCACTCAGAGGAGAACCTAGCGTTCTGGCGCACTATCGCCCATCGATCTAGCAACGGCAGCGGCCCCGTCTACTACTCCGGCTGGATCACTGCGTTCTGCTTCTGGGACGAACATGGCAAATCCCTGCACGCGCCGGTGTCCGAAGACCCTTTTGGTGAGACCGCTAGGATACGCCCTAGGCCGCCGGGCCTTGTCCTCGACGGTGTTACCTACCACAGCGTAGATACGAACGACATACCAGTAGGGTATGCTAGCGTGCCCATGAAGGTTTGTGACAACGGCATCCTGCTAAACACCATCATGGTTGCGGGCTCTATCGGCTTCAGGGTGTCGAGTGGGGGGGTTGTGGGGCTAGATACACTGCAGCCGATGGTGGGGTGGTGGATTTTCGAGAGCAAGAGCCACGAAGAGCTGGATGCATTGGCTATAGCCGAAGCTGAGCAGTGGAAGCGGATCTGCGAAGAGATTGCTAGCAGAGAAGACGAATCAGATTCGAGCGAATTATAATGACTTGCTATCCAGCAAAATTCCCTTTGCTGGGCTATATTGGGATGTAGAGGTGTAGGCGGTGGAGCGACGTCAAAGACTGCAACCGACGAGAAAACTATCGCAATTGGCATCTGCTCCCGCTAGCCACAAGGGCACCTAGCGAAAGTAACCACCAACACCTTAGGGGTTTGTGCAAACCATTTACCCCGCCTGCAAATCTAGCACAATTACCATCCCCCATAGCCCTTCCCCATCTTAGACAGATGAATAGGCAACCACTCGAATTACGATATGAATTTCTCTTTTCACCGGAAGGATATTCCTCCTGTAAGACCGCCCAGGTGTCATGGTGAAACAAGAGCGAGATTTCGTAATACAGGTGCGTTGTGGTATGCTAGTGTGCGTACGTAGCTACTTGGGGGCGGGGATGTCTTTCCGGTAGGCTCCAAAGCGGAAACCCAGTTAAACCAAACCAATTATTACACGGGGAAAGGCGGGGGGAGGGGGGGAGGAGGAGGCTGTTGTTGGGGGCGAGAAGAAGCGAATCCCAGATTCTAGCTCCGGATTTCTCTCCCGACCGCAAGGGTGCCGCCCCTCCCAGGTTTTTGTCTTCGAACCGGAATTAAAGGAGGCTGTACAACTCCCACCAATCATTGCCGCTCCCGAGGGTAGGCTACGTTGCGGGGGAAAGGTGGGGGCGCATGGGAGGCAGGTGGTACTGCACCAAGTGGTTTGTTTGTTATATAGCATTCCCCCCCACTACTGTTTGAAATGAGAAAAAAACCTCTGGAGTGCCATAAACAGAGGAAATGTTGATAAAAATTCTAATAACATTACTTGTTAATAAGTGGTGAATATTCGCAAGTAGTGAATTTTTTATGACTAGTATTATTCTTTCATTTCAATATGTATTTTATAAGACTATAGTACAGATCTGACAGGTTACTTGTCATTATTACCTAGAACTCATTTGTTATTGCTCATTGCCCAGAAACATTCCTGAACTTACAAATAGTAGTTGCTTAAATTGTATAACTTCTATTTGCATACAACGATGTTGCAACAGGAAAGTAATGCCAAGAACTGAGTTTTGTTTAAAGTCAACAATGTAGTATAGATATTGTGTTCTCTGCTCTAGATAAAAACAATCAATTAAGCCATTGTCTTTCAAAATCTTAGAAATATGTAGTAATGTGATGACTTATAATAATGATAAAGCATCTCTAATATAGTGCAATCATAATACATTTATAAAGGCAATATAATTATCATAGAGGTAAAGTAGCAATCATAAGTACTTTCAGTTCTGTAGCTTAAAAGATTAACTAATTAATGTTTATTCTATTATGGTTATCAGGATACTAGGCCCATACCAGTACCTGAACATCAATATGCTACCTGACTTAAAGTCTGCTGGGTACATAAATAATAGCAATAGAAACAGAACCGTAATGGGAATAGAGCTGTAACAGAAACAGGACTGTAGGTATAATACTGAGGTAACTACTATATAAAAGCCATACCAGTACCTACTGTTTGTTACAAACCTCCGATCGCCTCCGACCTAGCCTCCACGAGCCGCATTGAGCCGCATGAGCTCATCGCCAGACCCACGAACCTCGCGCAAAGCTCTCGAACCTATACACGGACCTCAACTGCGCTGCTCAACGAACCTACGGACCCAACGAACCTATGGACAGACCAACCGCGAACCACTACCGCTCGTAGTATAGCCAGCAGGCCCAACCACGGCTGACATAGCTCGTGACAATTTGTGGTGGGTTCGAGAGTTTCCTCTTCTTATGTATATAAACGCGAGCCCTCCTTCTATACCTCCTCTCTTCTTTAGCTTTGAATCGTCGAATAGAAGTAGTCCTACCTTGCTTTTCAAGCGCCCGGAATCTACGTTCGTGACACTGTTCACTCCTCTTTCTCCTTTTTTTCCTCGTTCTGCAACTTGTTCATATCACTGTACCTAAAGCAATAAAAGAGAACTTCCGGTTCTAATAATAGTGTAAGGGTTGCCTCCCGCAGGGACTTTTAGGGTAGTTATAGTAATATGACGCTGCTCGACTGGCTTAGATGCTGTTGGCATGACAGCGAGTTGATATAGACATATATAGATTTATTCGGAACGCCAAGTTCTACTAAGGGTTACTGACAACCTATTGGGTAGGCTACAGGTGGGTACGATATTAGAAAGCAAGAGAATCGATTCTAATATATAGAAGAACTGATTGCTAGCCTCCTCCTAAGACTCAGCCGATCGACTAAATATAGTAATAGAAACAATATAGAATTACCCTACTGCATAGCATTCCTGCGGCCAGCATAGGCTCCTAACATATGGATAGCGAACTGCTTAAATACATGGTTTTGCTAGCTCTATACTAGTTACCTTATTTTATAACCCTATACCCATTGACCTAACTTCTTCTGATAATGATAATATCATCAATAGGATATTTTTGCTATTTTTGTAACATCATCTTTCTGGCATACTACTTTTGTAGTGATGTCTTTGTTTACTAGAAACTATTTCTATCATTTTATATAAATGAGCTGAATAGTATATGTTTATAAGAAATATTTGCAGTTACTTACTTATAGTTCTTATCATCATCATAGAAGTCTGACATCATTAAGTTTACTAGTAGATTGAAGTAGTTTGGGTAATCTAATATGACTGAGAGTCTTCTTAAAAAAGCTTTATTATCAACACATTATATTTAATTACTTGATATTGAGTATTTTAGTATTTTAAAATATAACTACAGTTAAGAACTTAAAGTCTTTATTAAAGCTCATATCAACCATATTATGAAAATTGAATTTTTTATTGCTTTTCAAAAAGTATATATAAAGACTATAACAAAAGAAAACATTAAAGCTGAATTCTAAAAAGCTAGTTTAGTTTCAAATAATCAACAAACTATTTTCTTTAAATTAGATGTTAAGCTATATATACTAATATCTATCGAACCTTTAATTATTAACTCTTAGATCTTTTAGATACTACAAAATCGAATGGATACATGTTCTCAATTTAAATTAGTAAGAAGTAAAATTACTTATTATTAAGAAAGCTCATTGACTCCAATTTTTAAGGCTTCAACTTTATTTGTCAAATGGTTCGATACTGTATTGTATCTACTTACTCTTATAGAAGCTAGAATTTATATATTTGAAAAGGTCAATAAAACTTTTGAAAAATATAGAATGGCTATAAAGTTACATATTTAGTATAAAGGAACTCTTAATATTTAAGAAGCTAAAGATATTTTTGATAAGGATAAAAAGTTGGTAGAACTGGGTTCTGGTTCTTAGACTACATAATACTATAATAAGTATAGGAAAGCAGGACACAATATGTAAAATTATTACAATGATGTAAAAGTAGAAGATATATAATAACTATAACTAAATTTTATTAATAGAATATATTATAGTTAATTAATTGGAATTGGAGATAATATGGTTGCAAAAACAAACTACTTACCAATATGAACTGCTTACTGATAAATCACATTGTCTATTATTAGTATTAAAAAGATTAACTTATAATATATTTTTTATTGCAAAAATACAATTACTTATAATCTAATCATAATTTTTTTACTTAGTATTTTTATTGGATATTTAATTTATGAAGGTATTATTATCATTTTTATATTATTGTATTTTTAATTATTAACTTTTTACAAAAATACTATTTGATTAAAAATACTTAGATATTAGACTATTATTTAGAAAAACATATAATCTAATTATAAATAATAGGTAAAAAATAAACAAGTTTTATTCTATTACTATTAATTTTAGTAATATTATAAGATCATAGCATGAGTCTTGAGGATATATAATAGTATGATAACTTATAGTAACAATGAAGTAGCTCTAGTATAGAGTAATCGTGATACATTTGTAGAGGTAATATAATTATTATAGTGATAAGAAAGTAATCTCAATTAGCAGAAGTGCTTTCAGTTTTGTAGCTTAAAAAAAAAACTAATTGCTGACCATTCTATTATAAGTAGCGGACTACTTAAATATATAGTTTCACTGGCTCTATACTGATTACCTTGTTTTATGACTCTACATCCATTGTTCTTGTAAGAACCATAGCGCGGATCTAAAGGATATATAGTAATATGACGACTTATAGTAATAATGGAGTAGCTACAGTGTGGCGCAATCATAGTGCATTTGTAGAGGCAATGTGGTTATCACGGTGGTAAAGAAGCAATTAGCAGAAGTGATTTCAGTATTGTGACTTAGAAGAAAAACTAATTGCTGCCCATTTTACTATGGGTAGCGGGCTGCTTAAATACATGGTTTCACCGGCTCTACGTCAGCTACCTTGCCTCATAGCTATACACCCATTGTTCTGACTTCTGCTGGTAACGGCGATGTTGTTAATGGGGTGTTTCTACTGTTTTCATAGCATTGTCTCTATAGTGTGCTGTTTTTATAGCAATGTTTTTGTTCGATAGGAACTGTTTTCATCATGCGTCTGGATGCACTGGACGTTATATGCTTGCAGGGGATGCTTGCGACTGCTTGCTTGCAGTCTCGTCATTGTTGTAGAGAACTGACATTGTTGAGTCTTCTGGAAGCTATAAGCGGTTTGGGCAGTCTGACATGGCTGAAAGCCTCCTTTTGAGAGCCTCATTGTCAGCGCCTTATATTTTTGACTTCTGCTGGTAACAGTGATGTTATCAATAGGGTGTCTCTGCTGTTTTCATAGTATTGTTACTGTAGCATACTACTTTTGTAACAACATCTTTGTCTGATAGGGATTGTTTTTATTGTTTATCTAAACGAGCTGGATGTCATATATTTGTAAAGAACACTTGTGGCTACTTGCTTGCAGTCTTGTCATCATTACGGAGGCCTAATGTCATTAAGTCTTCTAGCAGCTGGAAGCAGTTTGGGCAGCCCAATATGGTTGAGAGCTTCTTTATGAGAGTCTCATTAGGCTCTCGGTATAGTGACACCCTCAGATAGTAGAACCACATCCTAGAAATGGTGCGGCCACACCCCTCATTTTGTTCCGGCCACACCCCTCATTTTGTTCCAGCCACATTCTTCATACTGTTCCAGCCACAACCCGTGTTGGAGCTAAGCTCACCGCTTTTTTCTCATAGTCCAGCTGTATGCCCACATCTCGCTGTTCTTTACAATCTTACTACTACACCTTTTAGCTTTCACAATGCCTTTGACTCCCCCTCCCGACCAGTTATTTCCAACACGGTGAGACTTGATTGCTAGTGTTCAGGCTCACGCTGCAGCTCATGGTTTCGCTGTAACAACCTTACAATCTAAGAAGAATAAAGATGGCGATATTTACAAAATCTGGCCTAAATGTGATCGTAGAGGAAGATACTAGGCTCGTGGGCTTACTCAAAACATTTGTACTCGATTGACAGGTACTCGCTACATTGAATGTCCATATTCAAGTGTTGGGAAAATAGATGCGCTTCAAAGTTGGGTTCTAGTAAGTTCAATAATGCTTTTAATTATATCAACTAACGATTTTAGTCAACGCCAAATCCCGATCACAACCATGAGAGTACTTTCTCAATGCTTGCCTATCCAAGTGTCTGTCAACTTACATCTACTACTTGTACACAAATAAACCAGTTGTCTAGCTCTGGAATAACACCTCGTCAAATCCTGTCAGTCTTGCGACAAGCGGATCCTGATCTACGAATTGTATCAGGCGATGTTTACAATGCACGAAAGGTCCAAAAACGTGATACATTAGCTGGACGTACTCCAGCTCAAGCTCTTGTTGAAGAGTTGGAGATATCCAACTACGAGCACCAACTGAAAACAGATAGTTTAGGACATATCACCCATTTGTTCTTTATCCACCCACGCTCTCTTTTACAGTTGAAGACATTTCCCGAGGTATTGCTTCTCGATTGCACCTATAAAATCAATCGATTTAAGATGCCATTGCTGGTTATTATTGGGGTTACGAACCTCAATACTTCTTTCTATATAGGATTCTGTTTTCTAGCTCAAGAGAAGGAACCAGATTACGTATGGGCGATACAGTGCTTGAAGGGTATTTTGGATCGGCTAGGATTCAAATATCCTAATGTTGTTGTTACAGATAGAGAGTTAGCCTTGATCAATGCTCTTCGTTATACTCTTCTAACAGCTAAACGAATCCTTTGTATCTGGCACGTCAATCAGAATGTTTTGTCGACAGCTTCAAAGCATATCGATCAAGAACCCAAACAGAATGAGTTTATGAGGGATTGGACTTATATTGTTACTGCTTCTACATCTTTTGAGTATGAAAAACGTTGGGATATAATATATGACAAGTAAGTTAGTAAGTATCCAGAGCTAATCACGTACTTGTAAGATACTTGGTTAGTTTTCAAGTGGAACTCAATTCATTGTTGGGTCATTCAAAACCTCCATCTCGGTAACAAGGCAACATCTTGAGTAGAAGGAGTGCATTCAGTTTTAAAAAACTACTTTCAAGTTTCTACTGGCAACCTCAAGAGCGTTCTGGATAAAATCAGTCTTATGTTAGTGAATCAACAGGAAGAGTATGATAGTGCATTGGATAAAGCTCAAATGCGAGTTCCTCATGACCTCAATATCCCCTCATTTATTGAGTTAACTCGAAAAATTACATCCTTTGCCTTATGGAAAGTACTGGCTCAGTACCAACGACTCACTATCTTACTATTACCATGATGTACCAGCAGTTTTATGAGTTCTTTTGGTTTACCATGTGCATACTTTATTCAGAACCGACAGTATGAACAGAACGACATATATCTTCAACATATCCACTCTCACTGGCATTTTGTCAGGCCCAATCCAGAGCTGCAAGTTCCGCCCATGCAACTAGGATCTCTTCGTATTCAAGAGCCTGTTATTGCAAAATCCAAAGGACGTCCTCGTGGTTCAAAGAATAGGCGGACACCTCTCTCTTCAACTAGAAAAGAACCATCGTCTTTTGAGTTACTAGTCCAACATAGGCAGGGGCTTCGGGTGGCTGCGCAGGTGTCTAGAGTTGACAAGGAGTAGAACGAGTAACAAGCTTTATATATATAATGAATCTAATGCCACATGACTTCTCTTGACTTACCTCTTGCCTTAAGAGTTTTCGCGGTAGGGTGTGGCCGGAACAAAATGAGGGGTGTGGCCGCACCATTTCTAGGGTGTGGTTTTACCATCTGAGGGTGTCACTATACCAAGAGCCTCTCATTATTAGCACCTTACAAATATAATATATTAAGATTCTATAACTGTTTCTTTAATTTACTAATAATTTGTAGAACATTCATTAATAATTAATCACTTAATTAATAGTTTTAAGGTATCTTCTTCAGCATTAGAGAGTAATTGAATATGTTCATAGTTTTTAGTATAGGTTCTATAACTATTGAGGTAATACATCAAGGTTTCGCAATTTACTTTAAAAAACTTTGCTTTAGTATGGGCTGCTTTGAATTTTCCATGTTAAATTACAATTCATTTCAACCGTGGGAGCGGTTCAAACCGCCCCCACTAAATCGCTACGCTCTTAGTGGGGCTCAGCGATTCGTAAAATCTTAGCGATTCGAAAAAATTTTCATCAACCCTACATACCTCCTCTATATACCTATTTACATCATGGGAAAAGCCGATCCAGCTCGTGAAGTACGTGTTCTTGAAGCTCTAAACTTTGTTAATAGTAATCCTGGAGCAAAATTATCTCAAATAGCAATAAAATTTGTTATTCCCTACCATATTCTCTATGTGCGACGAAATGGACGTCAACCAGCGACAGCATTTGGGGGTCAGAATAAAGCATTGAGTTTTGATCAAGATAAGGGTTTAAAAGAATATATTAATTATTTAATATTTCTTGGACAACCAGCAAATAAAATTCATTTGCTTGCTGCTGGAAATTCTATTCTACGAGCAAATGGATCTGATCAAGTCTTAGGCAAGGAATGGGCAGGTCGCTGGCTCAAACGCAATACAGAATGGTACAAAAGTTAACGTGCCAAAACCCTTCAAGCGGAACGGAAAGCAGCACATATTCGGGATGATATTTTATATCATTTTTCGGAATTTCAAGCTTGTATCGAAAAATGGGGACTTCATACTGAAGATATCTACAATTTTGACGAAACTGGATTTCGCATTGGGTGTCTTCATGGTCGTACGATTATTACTCACCAAAATACAAAAGCAACCTACCTTTTAGATCCTGACAATCGAGAACTTATTACATCAGTAGAATGTATAAGTGCTGGTGGATTTGCTATTTAGCCAATGATTATTATGTCTGGAGTGGTATTTCAAGAAAAGCATTTTGACAATAATCTCCATGATGATGTCCTTTTTGCTATTAGTGAATCGGGATATTCTAATGATTTTTTGGGAATAAAATGGCTTGAACATTTTAATAAACAGACAGAAAAGCGGTCAAAGGGACTTTGGAGAATGGTTATTTTTGATGGACATGGTTCACATCTTTCCCCAGAATTTTTGCTTTATTGTTGGGAAAAAAAAATTATTCCCTTTCTACTGCCCTCACATATGACACATCTTCTTCAACCTCTGGATATTGGAATTTTTCAACCGATGAAACACTGGCACCAGCAAGTGCTACACGATGCAGTTCAATTTGGAGATTTGGAATTTTCCCGTGTTGAATTTTTGGCAGCATTTCAAACAATTCGAGATCGTACCTTTCACCAAACCATCATTCGATCAGCCTGGCGAAAGTCTGGACTTATCCCATATAATCCAGATATTGTTATCGACAAAATGCAAAATTTTGAAGCTCCTCTACCTGATACTTCAAATATTCAACCCCTTACGCCAACGCGAGTACCATTTATAGAGCCTCCAACAACTGGAAATCGAGGAGCTCATTCAAAATATTTGGATATGAGAATGACAGATTATTTTGATAATAATATTCCTCTTACACCACATTTCAAGCAATCTTGGGAAGCCTTTCAAAGTACTACAGAACCAAAAATTCTATGTAGTATTTTGATTCGAGAACGGGAAACGAAAAGAGTTGCAGCTAAGAAGGAGCGACTTCGAAGAAAATCTGGAAGTGGGAAACATGTTCAAAAATATGGAGTTATTTATAAAGGACATGGGCAATCTCAAATTGCTACTCGCATAGAAGAGGTAAAGAATGCTCAAGTTACTCGAACAGTAAAAAAAATGGACAAAATTTTTAAGAATATTGTTAAAACAATTTCTGAAACTGTCGAGGATTGGTATTGGGAACACACACTATGGCGAAGTAATTATACTGTACATGTAGTAGGAGAAATTGTTTGATACGGAGATAGAAATTAGCAATAGGAAAAAGTTTTCTGAATCGCTGAGATTTTGCGAATCGCTGAGCCCCACTAAGAGCGCAGCGATTTAGTGGGGGCGGTTTGAACCGCTCCCACGGTCAGCCATTCTGGTACTTAAGCTTGTCGGTCATGGCAACGGTAATGTATGATAGGGTAGTTGGGCGATGGAGGGTCTCCTGAAAGCGTCACGAATGGCCACTCCGGACTCGAGCGAAGGAGCATTCTGTTATTCTTGTGAGACTGCTAAGCGATTCTATGAGTCTTCTTGCGAATCTGCTCATCAAGGGTTACGGTAACTAGGATATGCGCTAACATCCACCTAGGCTCTCTACTCCAATTTCTGCATTCCAATCGTGTAACCTGCTTCTCCTCCACGCAACCATGTGTTAGAATCTGAAGTCACTTAAAGATCTGTGTATTGTCTAGAGTAGAGAGTTGCTTATAGAGTACATTGTAGACGCGGAAAATTGGCATCTTGCGCTAAGAGAAAATTTTCTCCACTAGCGTCCCCGTGCTAAGAAATAGGGACCATACAATTTTGGTGACTTCTATTCGTCGGCACGGGGAAGTCTTCGGTAACCTAATTACAGCCCAAATCTCACACCATGTCTGCTGGCCGTGGAGGGAGCGGTATTATTTGGTTCAAGTTTGGGGTGTCCACCTTTGGGACATCGGCTCGTAGCTCTTGGACAGAGCTTGCAAACACCCACGAGTTGAAGTATTCTGTGATCGAGGCTTAGGCAACTACCTAGCCTCAGGTCATCGATCTAAGGTCTGGGGCAAGTAGTTCTCGTTTCTGGGAGAGCTAGTAAGTGATATCGGAGATTCTGTCCTACCCTCTCTAGGTCAATAACCCCCGGTCACATTTAAATCGTGTAGATCAACCTGAGAGGTTTTCGGCTTGTGTGAGATAGCACATTTCTTTTGCAACGTATTCCTTATCATTCTTTTATATGGGGTCGCGAGGGAGCGGGTTATAGCCCAGCAAACTTTATTTATTCACGCTAATCACAACCCACAAACTCTATCTCGACCTCCGCCTTTCTTTGACATTCGAGTTGGACTGGGAAGATACCGAATTTAGGGGATAAGTCTCATTGGAAACCATGGAGCTGTAATATAGGGAGGCGGAGGAACAGCTCTTCCCAACTGCGGACAGCATTTCACATGTTGTAGTTCTTGGTCTAACATAGGGGCGTAGCGCCACCTTTCTAGGGCACTCTCGCTGGTAGAACGCTTAAACCTGGGGGGTATGATGTAGGTTGAAGAGATATGTTGCGCTGGGGAATGGAGGCGTCTTGGGGCTAGCGCGCTTGCACATTGGTTGGCTGCCTATTATATTGACTCTACTGTTCTATGATAGCAGATTACATCTAACACCCATCCCCACCTCACAGGGTTTAGCTTCTCGCAGCTGCCTATGCGGGCGCACCAAAACCAGCTTTTGTCAAAAATAACCATCCAACTTGTTATGGAATGACTGCGCGCAAATCGCTATCGGCATCACGACGCCCTGGTGCATCGCCTCCTTTGTTGCCAACGTTTCCAGACTTGAGGGCGTCTGGCTGAAGTCGAAATTAAGACAACGTCTTACCGCATTTCCATAGGGGTCTCCTGCGTCAAAGTAAATCTTGTTCAGCAGCCGAGTTGCAGTTAGCCAATCGGTGGTCTGGTTTGGCTCCTTGTGGCCAGTCGCGTCCTCTGGGACACGGAGGTCGTCTAGTGTCTTACCGTACCATAGCTCGATGAGGAGGACCCCTAGCCCAAAGGTGCTCTGGCTTCTCACCGACCGGCAGGGTACTAGGGTTTGTTGCGGGGGACATGTCGGAGGTGGAAAGGGCTTTGAAAAATAAGGCTTTTGGAGGATGCCGTCGCTGCATTCTCCTTGCTGCTCTGCGAAGAATACGTCTTGCTTCCCCCACATCTCGTCAAGCCATGGTGTTTTATGAAGCTGCAGAAGAGTCGAAGCTAGCTTGACAGCAAGAGATAATCTGTATTTCCTTTCAGGTATCCGACTCAGCAGGGTGGTCAAAGAGATCATCCGCGTTGAATTTGGGCAAAAAGTCGCGCCGGTGAGACTGATGCTGTGCTGCCGGTTGGAACTAGTCTCTGCAGTTAGGAGCCCGAGGTAAGGCTTTCCGTCTATCTTTCTGCCGATCGCCGCACACAAACACTCAACTCTTTCTAATATTTGTGGGCTAAGTCTCGTCCTTGAGGCTGGTATCTCGCTTTCAAGGGGTATCTCAAATCTCACCCTTGCCGGGTCTAGGGGCCGACGTTTCCTGCGTGGCTAAGTCAGAATTAACATTGGCGACGAATAATTCACGACGGTGCATACCGGATCACTTTCGTCAGGGAGAAGCGCGAAGCGGTGGCCGGCGGGCTTCCAATATCCCTAATGGTTTGTGTAATTGCAGGCGCCGACACGGACCCTGAAACCCGATTCTGTTGAGGGGCGTCCCTGTTCCTGGGATCCTCACCATCCAAGGACTCGATGACGGTGTCACACCAATTCCATGGAACGGCTTGCATCATAGAGTGGGGCTCAAAGCTGAAGAGGACGTTGAATTTTGGGTGGTAGTCGTTATCACCCTCGGTGGATTTATCCTCTAATTGTAGACTCGCCGTGTGCGCCACCAGACATCCGCAGGACCTCGTCAAGCTATGGTTGAGCGCGCTGTAAAGCGTTCGCGCGTGGTCCTGAGTGCGATCGTACCTTGCCAGCCCGAATTTAAGGGCTCTCCGACTCTTCATTTCGTTGGACCCCTGCGTCAATACCAGGAGATCGGAGTTGCTCTCCCGCAGTCTACGCAGGATGCATTCTATTTTATTTTCCGACAGGTGTATTCGCAACTCACTCCACCCGCGTCTTAAGCTGGAGCCCTTGGGCCATGTCGGCTGGAGTGCACTATGTCAGCAGCGGGTCTATATGGTCGGGGTCGGGTGGGGGCACTTGTCATAGGACAGGGCCCTGGACTACAACAGGTTGCTGTTGGTGTGTGCGACATCTTTGCTTACCTCACCGCCATTATCTAGCTCTAGCATTGCTTTAAGTTCTTCCAGCCTGTCGATCATATCAACAGCCGTGGCCGAGAAAACTGTGAACGACGTTCCAAGCTGCTTGCGAAGGCTGGATTGGATATCTTCTCGACGAAAAAAATCGGGTTCCCCCAACGCAGACCCGAGGTCCCCCCCCATGAGGTCGCCCAACAAAATCCCTAGGTTGTTCCTAAACTTTCGCTGCTCCATATCGACGCTTAGGATAAGTCGGCCTATGAACGAAGGGTCGCGCCAGTTGTTAATGGTTTCCGCTCCTCTGAGGTAGAACTTAAGTCCCTCAATAACGAGAGGGAATGTCGCTAGGATCAGCCCCGCTGCCTCTACACCGCTGACCATTCTGAAGTTGCAGATATGTCACTCGTACTCAGAAGAAGTGAAGGTGGTGGGAGAAGATAGAAGGTATTTTCGGCCCCCACTCAGCCGCATGCGGGGCTGGCGATGGCCACAAGACCATGGGGGTACAACCATAGCGACCTGATCGACCCACAGCCACGTAAGGGTGCCTCGCAATGGGCTATGCCCTCCTCCTAGCTGAAGTCGGTATCCTCGCTCCTATCCCGTCTATAGCTCTTCATCCCCCGCGATCTGTGCTGCGCAACTTGCCCCGAGACGACGGCCGGGCGGGGCAAACGGACGACGGTCACCCATCCACTTCGCTGACCTTAGGTGATCAAACCCACAGCCTCACCTCAGCCTGGAGATGGAGCCACCGACAATAGCCGCTCGCACTATCGATTGTGGTCGATCACTTTCTCGCCTATGTGACATCCTAGCCAAAGAGGAGTGCAAATATGGTGACCAGATAGAATTACCAGTAGCAAGGGATGAGCTGGGACGGTTCAGGGTTTGGGCAGGGAACGTTGGTGCACACCGAAGCGGACGCGTATCACTAGACTATCGGCTTAGAGAAGCGGGAGATATGAGGGAAGGGGTCTGTAAGCTCCTCGATCATCTAAAGATCCACCTAGAGCGGGGTAATAGGACATCCTATGTAAAACTCTAGCGATGCTTAATGCTTATGGTTGTAGCTTACTCGATCCTTTCCGGCAAAGAACAACCGCACGATGTGGAGTCATTTGATTCAGACTCCTCCGATGGCGGCACGGATGCCGCGAACTGGTTGCAGCCAAGAACGGAGCTGCAAGAAATCTTCCATAGTATCCGAGAGATCATAGTCTACTTATTCGACCTGGCATTGTATTTTCGCAGACCGGCACTAAGTGACAGGCTTTCAAAACTGGCTAAGATTGGTGTCTCCCACTTTAGGGAGTGGGACCGACGCCATGTGGAAGAAAAATTCCCACACGCAAGCCCAGATCTACTTCAACGCCTAGGGAGGGCAAACTCTGAGCGACGACGAATGTTTAAATATCACGAGAGACACCACGACAAGCTTTCCCGGAATCTCGATATCGCAACCCTTGTCACACCTGAGCCCAAATCTGAGAGCGACGCCGATGTCGGTGGATCAAGGTACACAGCTACACCGGGCCTGCCTAGAGTCGCAACAGGCTCAACCACTGCTCCAAGCACAAGCGTAGCTACAGCGGACACTCAAACTACCGTTGATACCTATGTCGATACAGGGGAAGTGATTACGGATGATGCTCTATCGGAAACCTCCTCCGCGGCATCTGAAGGCCCTGATGAGGAGAGCACACTTCATCTCCCACCACTTCCTAAAGGTGCTACGTATGGCGAGATATTCCAGTGCCCGTACTGCTATGACATGATGAAGATTAACACCAGTCGGAGCTGGAGGTACGAGACATCACCCGCCGCCGGGATTTGTAGGCTCAGTACTGACTCGCTGTGAACCCCATTGTACTATTTAGAATACATGTGCTCAGAGACCTTCAGCCCTATGTATGCACGTTCGATAGCTGCACTTTTCCGAATCGTACGTTCGGTACCCGGCACGAATGGTTCGACCACGAAGCTCAAATTCACCGGGGCAAATGGCACTGCAGTGAATGCTCAATAGAGTCTCCCACAAGGGCCAGCTTTGAGAACCATATAAGGCTTGAACACCGGCAGCTGTTTGAGGATAATCAACTTCCTGCGCTCGCTGAACTCTGTGTTAGGCCGATGGAGAAGCGAGCCACGGGAAAATGCCCCCTTTGTCTTAGGGATGGTCAGCCTCTTCGTAGTCACCTGGCTCGCCATATGCGGACGCTAGCGCTCTTTGTGCTGCCAAGGACTAGTGATGAAGGCGGCTCCGTGTTCGGGTCTGATGGAGCCCAGATTTGGGGTTCCGAGGACGGTGTTAGCGATCCTTCCTCTGCATCACAGTCCGACCGAATGTCTGAGGTTTCCGCAGAGGCCATGAAAAAAACGCCCGACCTCAACCCTGAGGGCCCGACACCGGTATCGACCAGCCTCCACCAACTATCTTTAGCCGCAGGGCTTGGAGACCTAAAGAGAGTGAAGGAGCTGCTACAAACTGATGGACTCAACCCAAACTTGAAAGACGATAGCGGCAGGACTCCACTTGCCTCTGCTGCACGGAACGGACACGAGTCAGCGGTCAGAATGCTGCTGTCGCACAAAGAAGTAGATCCAAACGTCAAGAGTGACGGTGGAGGGACCCCGCTTATGTTTGCAGTCGAGAATGGGCACGAGGCGGTAGTGAGGGCGTTGCTAGAGAATGAATCGGTCGACCCGGACCGTATGAATTTTTCATTCCGCACGCCACTTGTCGCTGCAATCGATAATGGAAACGAGGCTATGATTAGGATACTTCTAGAAGATAGAAGAACAGATCCTACCATAACGAACCGTACACTCCAGTCTCCGCTTTCGTATGCCGCCGAGGGTGGAAAGGAGGAGATAGCAAAGATACTTTTAGAGTATCCGACGGTCAACCCAAACCAAATGAATTCCAAACACCAGACACCACTCATGTTTGCAACCGAAAACGGTATCGATTCGTTGGCCCGGATCATCCTACGGAGTGAAAAAGTCAACCCAAATCTAATGAACCGCATATTCCAGACGCCACTTGTTATTGCCGCTGAGAGCGGAAACGACAGTATGGTAAAGACGCTACTGGAAAACAAAGAAACGGATCCAAACATAAGGGACCCAGACAACAGGACCCCACTCATGCTTGCTACCATGAAAGGACACCTAGCAATAATCAGGACGTTACTAAGCCACCCCAAAATCAACCCAAACTCAAGCATCGACGGCTATACCGCGCTCATGCTCGCCACGCAAAACGGCAACGAGGAGGCTGTCCAAGCGCTAATCGAGTACAAGACTGTCGATATCAACGCGCGAAACCACGTCCAGGGCCTAACAGCCTTAGCATACGCTGCGCAGAGCGGCCGCTTGGCCGTCGCAAAAGCCCTTCTCTCGCGGGGAGATGTCGACATTGATACCGAAGACAGGGAAGGCCACACAGCATTGTGGTGGGCTCAACAGGGCGGACATACGGACGTGGAACAGTTACTTGCTGAGCATAGAAGCTAGCTAGGGCAAACGCGTCTTGGATAGGCAACTAAAAGCAATAGATTGGAACGTGTGGGTACAGAGCAAACACCGGGAAAACCTAGTTAGTCTATGACGGTAAATGACGAATGAATAACCAATTCTCGAGCTCCTGAACCATTTCCCCAAAATATGTGCATGTATAGCGCCGGTACGACGGGCACCGGAAGACACCCCAGCCCCCTGCAAGATAAAACATCATGTTTTACCTATCGCATAGAGGAACTCTTACTCGTGAACATCATACACGAGTAAGCCAATCCCCTGGAGAAGGATGAGCAAACCGGACCTCACCTGGGTGGATGTAGAGAGCAGTTATTGTCCTAAGAAAGTTGAAAAGGAATATGATAGTAAGGAAAAGACGAAACTCACATGCTCCATGGGGAATGATGTATGCTCGAAGTTGTACGGTTCATAAAATGTTGTATAAAACCCCGAAAAAGTGTTTGAGATCAGTCCAGGCGACGACACCAGTGCGGGTATGGCCCCAGAGAATGAATGGAGTCTAGCTAGAGCAACAGTATGGCAAACCCGCAAATCATATCCTCCGAAGTGTCTCCCGGCCATCATCTCGCCCAGGAAAGAGCAAGTGGTCAGCAGAGGAAAACACGAAAGAAGAGAAGAAAGTACTCATATGAGCGATGGCCGAAGTCAACAATAGAGAAGGGGACGCGACTCTACTGGCCAAGGCGCATCCCCCATCGCTCTTTCGCTGCCTATTCAGCAGCCCCCTGCCGCGGCTTCCCTCCCCTCGCCACTCGCCATCTCTCCCCCCTCAACTTTCCCTTCTCTTCTCCCCTGGCCCCTATCTCTCCACTCTCGAAACTCCATGTTCTTGTAAAAGAATTCCCTCGACTAAGAGCTCTCTCCCCGCGCGGGATATCTGCTCGCAGAACTCCGCCTACTCCAGTCGGGGGGAATCCGTATGTGTAGCCCAATTATTGGGTCACCGGCAGAAGTCCCGAGAGACTCGACAGGAGCGGAGGAAGGCTTGAAAGCCTGTAGCCACCATGGCTGGTGAGTCATTCGTGCCCAATACCTGGGCCTGTATACTAAGAAACCGTTAGCGGTGGCACCGTAACTTGGGCAAAAACCTGTACACTCTGGATTGGATCCCCGGCCACCACACAATCCCGGTCAGGGTAGTGATTTCTAGAATGAAAAAAGGGACCAATTGCTGAACGGCTTCCAGGCGTCTGACGCGGCTAGGGAGCTGGTGTCGTCACTCCCTTATCTAGATGCCGTAATGCTTATTTAATACTTCCCCTCGCCGGCTGGTCCATAAGCGCCGTGCAAGGAAATATGGATCCGTGTGGTATTTTTGCGCACATCCCGTCATCAGCCCATCTTTGCATGAGAGAAAGAAGAAGAGGAGCTGGCGGGGAGCCATTGGCTTGTGCTGACCAGCGAAGCCGACCATGCCTTCCTAGCTAAGTAAGTGTGGGCTTTGGCATGAAAACGCCCGTAACAGGAATAGCAGCGCTCACGGTCGAACCAGAGTTTCGGGTAGATCCAGCTCTAGGCCCAGTATCCGTGCTACCAGCAGTGCCGATCGCGGTATGTGTATATGGCGGGCGTTACGACCTGGTACCAACGTAGCTGCCTCCGTGCACATTAGGGTGACCAAACACGCAAGCCCGGAAACTGCTACTCCCGGCATCAAGTGCATAGGCGGTCAATGACGACGATATTAGCCCCGAACGGAATCTGCGTTGCAAAAACCACCCAGCGGGATCCCGGTCGGCACCTTCGGTTTGGTGTGGGGGGAGGTCGGTCGCATTTCTCCGACTTAGTTTGGCCCATCTGGCTCCAAAAGGTCCCCAGGCAGCTGAAGTGCGAACTTTTGTTGATGCCATTTTGCTGGGTAATAGCTGCCGAAAGGGGGAAGGTCGCTGTCCGAGCACCACAAAGCAAAGGTGTTGCGGGTCGCTATTCGAGCAAGACCTCAGTGGTGAGGGCCTGAGTAGGACTTCTTCATGACGAAGAATAAAGTTACCATTTCCCTGGCCTGTTTTTGGACAGGTATTGTCACTATTTTTGCTCTGCTTTGGGTGGGAGCTAACAGAGGTATCCACATCATGAATGGCAGAGAGAGGAGTAGTCTGGGAGGGGGGCGGTTGTATTTAAGGCCTCTCTATTCCCATGGTAAAAGGAATATCTCACCACAGTCCAGCAGTTCCTCCATAGCAAAGCACCATTCTCTACCATCTCTACCATCTCCACCCTATCCCAAGCAACGCGAAGATCCGGTCCTCTGTCCAATGCACGCCTCAAAAATTATCGGATTCCTCCTCATCACGCTATCTCTCCTCGCAGCCGCCCTTCCTTGCGGCTCTCCATTTTTTGACCTTACCGCTGAAAATTTCGAGGCATCGGGAGTTGCAGAATACTATGCATCCTGGGCGGCGACTGCCTCGATGCGGTCGGAATTCACTTCCCTCGGGGAGGTGAAGTACTTCTTCCAGACTCATCTCGCCGCGAAGGATGCGGAGTGTGGAATATCGCATATGGGCTGCACAGGGCTACCGTCCTGCGAGGGTATCCTGGATTCGGTGGGCGACGCTGAGGCGGCTCGAAGAATATATTTCGTCGGAAAGGTGCTTGACAACATGTCACTTTTCGCTGGTCTCATCTACGTGAGTCCCCTCTGAGCCATAGAAAGGGTCTGATCCTCATTGCTGTAATTTTGTAGCGTGCTACAACCGACGCACAAATTGACACGTCGAACCTGCTCCCCGCGGCGACGGAAACGTTCTTTTGGCAGCCAGATCCAAAAAACGAACGCCTCTGCAAATTCATTGGACAGGCGACAAAAGATCTGATCGGCTTCTCGATTGCGATGTCCGTCGCGCTCTTTCCGCCTCTCCTCGCCCCCGCTGGCGCCCAGATCGTCCAGAACAGCCTTCCATGGGGCCGCCTGGCTCTAGGAAATGCTTTACGCAACCCGTGGATCGCAACCTCCCTCCAGATGTTCCCAGGATCAGTGGGTCCCCTACCTTTATTATTATCCTTCGATACAAGATACTAATTGCCAAACTTGTAGTACATCAGTCTAGGGGTCGATAAGGGCTGTAATCGATTTCTGCCAGTTGCCGCCGACAAACGGTTCGAAAGGTTGGCCCAACTCAGCGTTGGTTTGAGGGAAGTACAAATGGCGTACCGAAAGGCTATCAGCACCAGTATGCATGATATCACGAGGGGCATAGGACTCAGCGATAATGGTAAGTAGCATACTCTGATCGGTGTTTTATCCTGTCTTGGTACTAATTGTGGTCCCTAGGAACGGTCGTCGACGGCAAGACTGCCTTCGCAGATATTCTGGCTCGTGGCTCATACTTCCTATCCAACGGCGAGGCCAGGGGAAAGTTCATTAACAACCCATACGAGCTAGAGGAGTACGCTGCTGCCCTTTACTGTCGGTTCTCGAGGAATACTAACATTAGCATCATTAGGCTCCTCGCTCAAACAGTCACCAATGGAGTGGTTTCCACCTGCCTGTCATCGAGCCAGTGTTACCTTTCTTGCACAGAAGGGGAGACCAAACAGTTCTGCGCAAAAGACAACCCATTAGCTAAGTCCCGCTTCTGTCCGCGGCCTGACACTGCCTGCCAGGCGCAGTGCTGGCGGCCAAGCATCAAGGCAAAGAACGTTGCAGTCTATGGCATGGACAAACTGGAGAACAGCATATGGAATGTCCGCATTGAGGATATGTTGTCACAGTCGTACAAGAACTATGCGGGAAAAACCGGCCCAGGTAGCGCCCTACCCAACATCACAGAATTCCTGGAAAACCCCTTAGACTCCCCCGAGACGCGGGCAGCAGGCTTCCGCCTCCCAGTTTGCAAGAGCGCCCTCCTACAAACGGGGGATTACTCCAAGCACGGACGGAAAAACCGAATGTTCCCGTGCTCCTGCGGGGACCGATCCAGCAACGAGACGGCGGAATTCCTCACAGCAGCAGGCTTCGGCACCGAGACCCATAGGAAGGAACTCCTCCGCCGGTGTCCCAAACAGCTCAACAAGATGGTGACGCTCCCGCTCGACCACTACCTCGCGCTCTGTGGGCTCTCTGTCCGCTGGCCAAATAAGTGGGAATCCAGGTCGATCAAGGTCGGCGCCGACTTTGGCTGCCAGAGAATTCGCAAGAAGGTCAACGATCTGCTGGCAGAGGGGAAGTCATGGACAGCTGCCAATCGCTGGTTCTGTACAGAGTCGGTGGACGGGGTCACGCTGCGCGAGGAAGAGCGCGGTTGGATCTCGGTCCCTCGTATCCACGGGCATGACGACAAGTGCAAGAGATTTCTCAAGATAGTGGCGGGATAGATGGGGAAGCATCTCGAGAATCTGCGGGCCGGTGGATAAATCTGAACTCCAACGCAGGCTTTGGTCAATGGACAGGTGGCTCTTGTGCGGTGGACAGGCGGATGGTGATGATGGACGGGCGCGGTGGTGGTGGCAGCGGGCAATACAAACGAGAGTGAAATTTAATTCTAATTTTTTAAGAGAGCATGTTTTCTTCCCCTCGTACAATGTGGGAGTTTCTAGGTTTTAAAATAAATGGATAAATAAATAAATACCCCAAAACCCTATTAGAGTAATAATCTGTAAATAATAATAATATTTTTGGTTGATCGCGAAAAGATATTCTATCTCTCTCTCTCTCTCCAGATCCCGTCCAACCGACCGAGATGCGGATTTGCCACGTCTCGATGTCTTGTCCTGGTGTGTGACCTTGGCGCCCTGGCGTTGCCTATTCTAAATGTGCAAACCAGAAGCAGCCTTCTTGTCTTGTGCTACGATAGAAATACAATGCGCGCGCGGGGTTTTTGCTTTTCGTTAGCTCGGTTTCTCTCTTTTTTTTGGGCTACGGGTCGGTTGGCCCCAATTTTTTTTCTTTTCTTTTTTCCCTTTTCTTTTGGTGTGGTGAGAGTGGGGTTAGCGTTTATTGTTGCGAAGATAACTAGTCGAGTCGCCGCTGGAGAGGATATGGCTGATGGACTCTACTCTCCTATTCATGTCTATATTGAGAGCCTGGGCAGCGCCAACTCGGCGCTTGTCTTCTTCTTGTATTCTACTCTGTATGAGGGAGGGAGAAGGGGGGGAGGGGGATATGAAGGTGGGGTTTCAGCCTCGTCTCCAGACTGTATAAATACGGAAAGTAGGTGTAGGTTGTGTAACCTCATTGTTCTTTTCTACCTTGCCGCACGCACGGATGCCTTCTTCTCGTCCCGCTCCATCCTGCAGGCGTCTGCGTTTTGCCCTGTACTTTTGGACTTGATTGGGTGAGAGGGTGAGAGAGGGTGAGAGAGGGGAAGAAGAGGGGCTGAGAGGGGGTTGCATCAGGCATCGGGCGCGTCGTCGTATTCTCTATTTGACTGACTTAGCCCTCCCCGCATGTGCTTGGGAACTTGGTTGTGTTTGAACACGCTGGAACCGGAGTGCAATATCTATCTGTCTACCTTCATTATTCTTGTTCCTAAGCCGACCGTAGTTGCTTCACTTTACTGGGAATAATTGGCGATTCCAACATGGTGCCTAAACCTCGCCAGAGCAGGGCCCAGACTCAGCCCATCACCACCACGCTTGCAAACATCATCCGCGACTATCCTGCTGGCAGCACAGTCCTGCGCGAGCTGTTGCAGAATGCAGACGATGCCGGAGCTTCAAAGATTGTTCGTTTTCTGCTTTCCCTCGTCCTTCCAGGCCGATTGGCCGTTTAGGGTGACCGACCGACCGTACCGACTGACGTACTTGGGTAACTACATAGGATTTCCACCTGTCCACACTCCCGGCCGCGGCCGATGTGGCTTCACACCCACTCCTTCACCCCGAGCTCCGAGAATACCAAGGCCCGGCTGTCGTTGCTCACAACAACCATCCTCCATTCTCGCCTGGTGACTTTGAGTCTCTCTCCAATGTGGGAGACTCGCTCAAACGCCTCGATGTTACAAAGACTGGAAAATTTGGGTTGGGGTTCAATAGTGTGTATAACTGGACGGACGCCCCGAGTGTCTTGTCAGGGAGTAGTTTGCTGTTGCTGGACCCCCATCACTCTTGGTCGGCGGTCTTCACACCGCCCGGAGGTCCTGTCTACGATTTCGTTGATGATGCTGACCAACCCGAGATGGCTAATCAACTCATTCCGTTCTCGAACGTGCTCCCTGGCCATGATTTCAGGACCCCTCTAGATGGGACAGCAATCAGGGTACCACTAAGGACAGAGGAACAGGCTCTAAAGAGTAGGATTTGTCAAACGAAGGTCGGAGTAGAAGAAGTGAGAAAGGTGCTCAAAGGGTTTGCAGAGGGTTTCGACGATGGGTACGGACTGTTTTTGAGAAGCGTTAGGGAAATAGGGTTTTGGGAGGATGGGAAGAAGATCGGTGGCTGTAGGGTGGTGAATGAGGAAGAGGTGAAGGAGTAAGTCAACAACAGGCAACATTGGTGGTTGTCGTTTTGCAATCCGCTTACAAATTTGCTAACGTGGGACTGGGAGCTCCCGTTTATCAGGGCACGCACGAAAATCAACGAAGCCTACAGTGATGTCTTCGTCACAAGGACAAAGGGATCGTTTGATCTCGCCTTCAATATAGAGTTAGAGGTGGATCTACCTGGAGGCGGCCGTTCGCGGAAAAAATGGGCAGTGCATCACACGATGCTGCAAAGCGTTGGGCCCGAGTTGACAGAATGGGGTAGGGAGAGAAAACTATTCGCTTGGGTTGGAGTTGCTGTGCCTTTCCAGGTGCGTAGTGTAGTGTGGTGCATGCTCGGGATGCGCAAGCATCGGGCTAACTCTTTTTCTTGCCAAGGAGGCGGCTGCGAGCTCCGTTGGAGGGCTCTTCACTGTGCTTCCTTTGGATAAGCCTAGTGGGCATCCTGCCCACATCCACGGCATGTTCAGCATTACTTCCGACCGTGCAAGCATACACTCTCGCGCTGAGAAGAGGATGCAAGACCAGAGGCCTTTTCTGTGGAACGAGGAATTGTTCAAATCGCTCATTCCGGCCTCATGGGCCAATCTTCTAGATCACCTGCGGCGTACACAGCCCGAGACGCGGGATTTGATAGACTATTGGCCGAGGCCAGGGTCCGTGATCGGCCAGCTGGGGGGGGAGCTGCATCAAGGACTATTCGACATTGCCCAACGTCGTTCCTTGCCTGTCTTTTTTACCGAGCAAGGTTTTGTCCGTTTTGAGGAAGGATTGTTTGTAGAAGCCGAAGAAGTGGGGGAAGGTTTGAGAGTCGCGCTGAAGGAGGTGGGCATACCGGTGGTCTATGTTCAGCAGCGGCATATGTGGCTTTACGATCGCGTCCAAGACCGGTTTCCCATGCGATTGCTGAGCCCGAAAACTCTATGCGACTCTCTACGACCCGACAATCAGCTAGCCGACGCATCTGTAGAATCAAAGAAGTACCTACTCGAGTTTATCCTTTCTACTATCGAGGCGGATGCTGGAATTGAGATGTTATATGGCATTCCCTTATTTCCGCTCGATGACAAAACTTACCTTGCACTTGAGAAGTGCCTCCAGCCTGTCTTTATAAACACAAGCGAAATTGAAGAACGCCTGTTCCGTCTCCAACCAGAACGCAACTTGGATGTTCGACTCTTATCGGCTGAAGCAGTGGGAATACTGGGTAGAGTGGCGTCTACTGGCACAACTCCAATTCGCCGACATTCCATTGATTCACTCATCGAATACTGTCGACATAAGTTATTCCTATCATCTCCAGAGCGTGAGGACGTTATACCCTTCCCACCCACATTACGCGAATTCATTAACGATATCTGGAGCTGGATTGTGGCCAACGTTAGGGACTCTGAACTTCAGTCACTGATGTCGTCGCTTTGGCTTATTCCTCTATACGGTGGTTACCTTCACAGATGCGGCACTTCTTCACCATCAGCCCCCATATTGCACTCGCTGTCAGGGACTATTGGCCAACTTCTTGTAAGGCTTGCAAGCTCGAGCGAACAGCCAGAGGTGCTACCCCTTTTAGACCCTGACCTACTGAGCGTACGGGTACAGAAGTTCTTGATTGAACATGGAAAAACGTGCGATTGGTTGGCTCTCAGGAGCTGTGAGAATCTAGTGGGCTTGCTTTCGTGGCTGGTGGTTGGGAAGGAGGTAGTATGCGTTGCATCGGGTGAGGACAAGAGGCTACTTTTAACGACTATTGCCAAACAGTTCGTGGCGCAGGGGGACAGTTCTGCTGGGGATCTGCTTAAAAAACTGCCGCTTTTTGAGCATATTGAGTCGCATTTCGTCAATGGCGCCATGTTAGTCCTTCCCAGACCCTGGTAGAAGAACCCCCTGGAGATACTAACTCTTGATAGGGAGCAAAGACAGAAGTGGATCAACCATTACCAAGGCCAAATTCTGGTAGGAATAGGGGAGTTGCCATTCGCCCCTGAAGTTAACGGTACGGTGTTTGTCCAGGTTGATGACCGGAATGTACGGGACATGCTTTGTGCGGTGGGGATTGCATCTTGGCCAAAGGTGGAAACACTTCTCGGGAATTACCTGCTGCCAAACCTGACTCCTGCAAAATGCGACGTGCTTCCAGATGACGTTAAAGTCCAGACTCTAGAGCTTGTGCTCCGGAGCTACCTGTCGACGGAGTCCCGGGGTATAGTCTCTACTCTCCCCATTGTACCAGTCGACATGCTACGATCCGGAATTTCGTTGCCGTCTGAGAAGCAAATGTTCCGGCCAATGTCAGAGCTTGTAGATCCGGAGGCCCCGAGTATTCGGGGGCTGTTTTTCCCAGACGAGTTATTGTACCCTCGCAAGAGCTTATTAGATCGGTTTGGTGGCGTTATGCAGCAGTGTGGTCTACGATCAAAACTTACGCGGGGACTTATTCAGCATCGGCTACGGATGTACGCGACAGCTGAGAGGCCACTTGAGGAGGTTGAGGTCCGCGTACGAACTCTGTTACAGCAGCCCACCGTCGATAACATAAGGGAGTGCCGTGAGGTCGCGGACCTCGAATGGATTGTTGCGAAACAAGCCCAGACCCGGCAGTTGATAAGATTGAAGCCCAGGGATTGCGTGCCTGTCCAGTACCGCCTAGTGGTTGGGCGCGTGTTAAGTGTTTTGGAGTGCGGGGTGCATGCCGACTGGGAAGATCTCCTTCCTTGGAGTCGTGCCCGCTTCAACCCATGGATCCTACAAATGCAACTACAGACTGGTGTTGACGAAGTAGATATGGGCATTGTTAATCAGGTACTAATCTATATATCCCAACAGGGGTTTCCAGATGAATACATGCATGTTTTACGTCCCATGTCCTGTGTGCTCGGCGGGAGCGGAAAGTTATTTCCAAACAACAAGGTTTTCCAAGCGGGGGCAAGAGGACTACTCCCTTATCTCGATGTTGTGGATCGCCAATTCTGGGGGCGACACACAAAGCTCCTAGAGAAATTAGGTGTCGCTAGACGTCCTGGACTAGATGACCTCCTCCGTGTGCAAGAACAGCTTGCAGTCATCGAACAACCACTCAGTGAGGACCTGATAGCTGTTGCGATAGAAGTGGTAGTCCTTGCAAGCGTGCATGATAGAAGCAAGCTCACCGGCCTGAAACTCCCCGACCAGACTGGCACCTTACAACACATTGAGGATATCACATTCTGGGACATGCAGTACTCTAGCGAGAAACAAACGACACCTCTCGTTCACAACAAAATTCCTATGGCGGTTGTGCAGAGGCTAGCTATTAGGAAGTTCAGCGATAAAATCCTGATGAAACAACTTGGGATCCATGACGATGAAGATGAGGATGAGTATCACCAACATGAGGATACAACCTCCCGAATCGCAGATACCCTAGGTCGATACTCCATCACCTCAACATTCAACGAGTATTTAGCCAATGCCGAGGACGCCGAAGCTACGTGCATCGATTGGCTGTTAGATGACGGATGCCACCCGAATGAGAAGCTTGTATTTCCGGATCTGCAGGCTTTCCAGGGGCCGGCACTCTTTGTGCACAATGACGGCGTCTTCACAGACGAAGACTTTGAGGGGTTCAAGAAGGTTGGTAGAGGGAGCAAACGAGAGGATCAGTGGGCTATCGGACAATTTGGCCGTGGCGCGCAGACTATGTATCACTGGACCGACGTTCCCATGCTTATCTCTGGGAAGTACCTCGTTATTCTTGACCCGCAAAGGAAATATCTACCGCTAAACTATAAATATGGATCCCGAAAGCCTGGATTGAAGCTCGAGCTCTCGAACGTTCGCGGGTGTTCTCCTGATCAGCTGGTACCTTTTGACGGGCTCTGGGATTACAGCAAGGACCTCGACGAATACGGGGGCACGATATTTCGATTTCCGCTCCGCCCCGAGGGTACACAGTCGAAATTGACCGAGAATACCCACCATCTAGGACTCTCCAATGCGCGAGAGCAGTTCGAAAGGTACTTTCCCACAGCACGTACCTCACTTCTCTTTCTACAGAATATAAACCGAATCACATTTGGGCTTCGCCACGCAGAGGGCCCCAAATTTCAGCTCGAACGTTCACAGCACTTGCCACAATATCTAGTTGAGGTCGTAAATATCCAATACTACTACGTAAATACTGCAGGAGAGGAGATTCGAGGGACGGACGACTGGCGCCTTGCAAGGCAGGACATCCCTATTATACCAAAGGAACTCCAGGAAATGCAGGGAAGAGTTGGCAGAGGGCCAAAATACTCCAAGTGTGGCATTGCGGCTCCTTTTACGATATCTACACATAAAGACTTCAAGCCCAGTATATTCAGCACGCTGCCTCTACCGTTCGGGTCTTATCTACCCGTCCATATAAACGCCAGCTTTGCCCTTTCTGGTGATCGACGAAATATCCTTGTAGAGGAGGCAGCTTCGTTTGAAGGCTCGAATTGGAACAAGTGGCTACTTCAAGAAAGTATCCCTAATCTCTACCTGCTGTTTCTAGAAGACCTCGCTCGCACATCGGCCGACGTGTTCAAATTCTGGCCGACAGCAGACCTTGCCAATGAGCGCTTGTCCGATCTTGTCCGGACATCTTTTTGGAAGAAGGTTCCTTCTAGCCGCCATAGGCTCTACCCCCGAGCCAGGACCATGTCACCGAGCCATGTGATAAAGACTGGCCGGGGTAAGACGAGCAGAGAAGCACTTGTACCGGTCGTTCTATGGGAGCTCAAGGAAGCCTTGTTCGATTTCCTCTGTACCTCTGCCTCGCCTGGCCTTCAGGATTTAGTGCGTGGTTGGTTCCCGAATATTGTCCGTGTTAGTAACAACAAAATCTCTGGTAACCTCAAGAGATTAGCATCCTGTGAGGTAACACCAGCGACTATACGGGGACAGCTGAGGGTAGCTGAAGTGTGTAACGAATTGGAAAATCGCCCGGATAGAGCCCTCATACTACGCGAGTTATTTCGCATTATCAAGCCGACGGCGGACCGGGAGTGGAAAGAACTCGACGGATGCCGTATCATACCGCTTCAAGACGGGTCGCTAGGAACCATACACCTCACTCAATCTAGCGGTCTAACTTACTTCCGCACGACGACACAAGAACAAGGATTATTCGGTTTTGCTTCAAAATTGTTTTTGAAAGACGAGATAAAGATAGACGGCGTCTCATCCCTGTTCAACCAAAATAACGCTACATTTCTTCAGTGGCTAGTGAAGTCTTCAGCATTCAATATTCGGGACTTAACGGCCCAAGACTTGAAGGAAGTCCTACGGTGCCGAGATGCAACTGACTGGGCCCCTGGCCCTGCTCTTGCCACCTGGCTAAGCGGGTTCTGGTTGTATTTCAACCAGAAAGGTCTCCCGACGCTAAAACCGGATACATCGATATTTGTCCAGTGCGGTATCGATAACTTCCAGATATTTAGAGCGACGAAAGGCCACAACACCTATTACATATCACCAAAGGAGTATGAGTCTTTCCCGGCGGTCCCCCGACCTGGCGAGGAACCCCAGTTGGAATTGTGTCAAAAGTTCCCAGACCTGTATATCGTAGACCGAAGTTTTATGCCGTCTTCATTTGCGAACGAGCCCTTCTTTCCTCGTTTCCTAACCGCAATTAATAAGATTGCAACTTCACGTGGAGTTGGACTCGAAACTCTACTTGCGACGTTAAACGAGAAATGTATTACTGTACGTCCAAGTCCCGCTGCCTCCCCAAGAGATATTTTCTAACCCTTCATAGGTCCTCCGTCGTCTAGTAAGCTCCGCCCGCCCTTTCGAAGAGTCCCGGAGCTCCACCCCCGTACAGTATCGTTGGGAGAGCCTCAGGGAGACGATGCGACAACTTCCGGTCTGGCCCTCCGCGTCCGATCCTGGCTCGTACGTGGCGGCTACTAGAGCACTAGCCACGCCACACTCTGATCTTCTTGTTCCCTGGCTTCGCCAGCGAAGTCTATTCATTGAGCCCGCTTCTTTCGAATCCTACCACGCAGAACTTTATTACCTTGGGGTGAGGACACTAACCCTAAGCGCTATGTTCGGCACCCATATCATCCCACATGCACCTCCACTCCTCCAGCCAGATGAGATACACCACTACTTGAAAGTGCTGGGGGTTGTGGTGCATGATAATGGGATCATGGCGCAGTATAAGAGCTCTAATCTAGCGATAGACGGAACTGGGCGGATGTGCCGAGCAAACGAGCTCTACGACCACGAAGATAGCCTCTATAGTGCCGGCTTCGGCCTTGAAGATTCCCGCCGATTCCTCCACCCGACTGTAAGGGCGTACCGCAATACCTTTGCTGCAATGGGACTTCGTGGTGGCTCAAGACATTCGGTTACTGCGCCTGAGTATTTGGACTGTATCAGATCGCTCCAAAGACGAGTTGCTGCGCTTCGACCCTCAGACGCGGTGGAATCGTCGTGCCGTGTACTACGGGGACTTTCACGGCTGGAGCGGGCCCACGACTCAGCGACGAGGCATAATATCTGTGATGCAGAATTTGTATACAGTGACGCAGCCGTCCCGCCAGAGCCTGCATTCCGCAAGAGCTACATACAGAAGTTCAAGGAGTGTAAAGAAATTCTAAAATTATCCGAGGTTATACGTCGTGAGCATACTCCCTACTGCTGGACGCAAGCCCAATTCTCCCGTCTTGAGATCCCAATATCCAGCTTTCAAGTACTCGGTCTTTCTGGAAGCCCTCGCAGCTCAATGGTTTGGGACCACCTCCGAGCTCTCGTGAGAGTCGCCGCAACGATAGGTGACTCTGACACTAGAGCGTTTTTAAGCGACCTCTCAGCCACTTATTCCTACCTCCAACAAGACTCCTCTGGCCTGGACTGCCGAAGCTCAGAGAGAATTTGGCTAAACATTAATTTGTCCGGTACTGGGACTACGGCGTCCTGCATCAACAACGCTTGGATCGACACGGAACATCTCATCTTATTCTGTCCATACGACCCCGGAGACATGCAGGCCGTCCGGTCATATCTGAAGCCCTACCAGGACCTCCTCAAGAGGTGCGGCTGCCAGCCAATCCGCACGCCAACCTTGGAAGAAGTCCGCAGACCAGATCACAACAGCTTACCAAGCCAAGTATCCAGATTTTGGAAAGACTCCAAACTCACCGATATTACCTTTGAAACTGAAGGAAAACGCGTCTTCGCCCACAAACTCGTCCTCGCTGCCGCCTCCAAGAAATACGAAACCTTCTTCACTGGCGCATGGGCAAGCTCCCCGGACTCACGTAACGCGCCCATTGTACTCCACGATATCAACCATGCCACTCTCCTTCTCATGCTCGACTTCGCCTACCACGACCGCGTTGACTTCCAGCGCCTCCAAGCTAATGAGGGCGAAGAGTCCGGCACCATAGCCGACAAACTAGACGTTCTCCTTGATTTGTTGACCGGAGCGGATCAGTGGCTCATGTCGTCGTTGCATGCAGAAGTGGAGACTCAGATCCAAATGAATGAGTTGTATATTAGGCCGGATAATGTTCGGGCAGTTTTGGAGGTTGCGAATAGGACAAATTCGAAGGGGTTGGCGCGGTACTGTATGGAGTATATCAGAGTCAATACAAAGACTATGGAGGTTGCTGATAGGGACAAGGGATAGATATTTTGGAGGGTGGATCTAGGCTCAGAGCGCGGAGGGCAACCACATGTCAGCTGGTTGTAGCCGCTCTCCTGGCAGGTAGCTGTTGGTTGGTGATGGGGTAACCGAACGGTCCTAACAAAGGGCTCACAATCTTACACGCATTGTTAATGGCATTGCCCACCTCCTTGTCATATAGAATTGAATTAAGTCTACTGTCTATTTACAATTACACTGCCTACGTCGTGATCCTCCTCCAACAGTAGCTTACCTACCTCGCCGTTGCTTTGCTCCTTTTACCATCTAAGCGTTTTACCCAGTATTGACGCTAATCGATGAGTTGTATGAGTATGGACTATTATTGGCCTCCCAATATTATTGCTTCCTGATAATCTGTTATCAAGATTGTTATGATATCATGGCCGCGGGGGCAGGACGTGACCATATGCGTTGATCTGTTGCTATGGACAAGCGTTGGTATTAGGGTTGAAGCAGGCAACCACGATGGCGGGTCTTTGGCTACGAGAGCTAGTATCGGGGAAATAACATGCGCAAAAGATGCCAGACGGTTATTGATGTTCATAGCATGAACACCAAAGTATCGGCAAAAGCGGTACCAAAGTATACGGATTGATAATTTATTTTAACTTTCAGCTCTTGTTTGTGGCAGGCACATGGGAAGGAACACTTACTTGGTACTGCGGATACGTCACCCCCCCAAGTACATGTACATCTGTGACGTCCAGTCCGAAAAGTCGGAAAGGGCTGACATCCACGGACCCGCGAGGCTGACTCCCAGCTCCGTAGAGTGTAGAGTGCTCTGTATGCACGAGCGGTATTTGGACCCGCACAAGTTCCCGCATCAGTACCCACAAGTAACGCGGCAATGACGATGCGGCAGGCAGACGCGTTTGTGGGGATTAAGGGGGTGACTCAGCCTCGCTTCAATGTGTCATCTCCCAAAGTCTAAGTCGAGGACGCTGCGCAAACCGGCCGTGCAGAGGTTGAGTTGTGGATGCCTGGGCCCCCGTACGCAGCATATAATTGCCGTGCGTCTCCTCATCTTTCCTTCATCGCCGCTCACATTGCCTTCTTTCTTCTCCTTCGCGGGCTAGCAGGACAGCAGCAGCAACTCGCTTTGTCCGTCTTCGTGTTTGCTTGACGTTTTCGTTTGGATCCTCTGGGCGCAATTTCCGCGTCGCGACCGTACCAACCCACCAGTAACCAACTGCGACCGAGATCGCACTGCCGCTCGTAGGCATGGCCGACGCCAATGTTCATAAGCAAGAATTCCTCATCAAGGATCTGGCGACCCGCTCTGTGACTTTGTATCCGGCCAGGGCGAATGTCGTGCGTGATATTAATGATGTTTGCTTGAAGGTAAGCGTTCGCTCTCCTCCACTTCTTCTCTTGTCTTGTGCCAGGCTTGTCTGACTCGTGCTTGTTGCAGCCCGGTGCAAACGAAATCACGATTTACGGCCTCACTCCCACTACCGATGAGCATTCCGTCAAAGTCGATGGCAAGGGCACGGCCACCATCACCGACATGACCGTGGACCTCGTGCCAAACCGGGACATCTTCGAGGATGTCTATCCCTCCGACACGGAAGACCCCGACTCCGATTCCGATTCCGACATGGAGGAGAACGACAACGAAGACGTAAAGAAAGCCACCGCTGAGTTCGAGGCCCTCAAATCTAATCTCGCCGACGCCCGAGAGGAACAAAACAACGCCTCCAAAAGCCTCAACATCCTTGACCACTATGGAAGTACCGTACACAGCAAGGATACTAAATCCGCAGACATTGCTGGGACACTGGAGGCCTGCTTCGCCGAGCGGCAACGGCTATACGGGCTCTGGAAGGGCTGTCAAATTAAGATTGAGGCGCTTGAGAAGGACTTGGCTGTGAAGAAAAAGGAGCAAGCTAAACTGCAGAAGCCATACAAGAAACGGGTGGAGAAGTTTGAGCGGGAGAAAAGCAAGAAGCAGGCTAAGAAGCAGAGGCAGAAGGACGAGCGGGATCGGGAAAAGATGAGGTTGAAGGAGGAGAGGATGACTTTTTGGCCGAAAAAGGTATACCGCGTCATCCTCCACCTCGACGCCCCGTCTCTCTCCTCTCGCCGAGAGTCCCTCATCGACCCTAAAAAACCTCTCTCCCCCGCGTCTCAGGAAACTGTAACCAGCGACCACCAACGCATCTCCCTTTCCCTCTCGTATATCACGTATTCCGCCTCCTGGTCCCCTCGCTATGACCTTCTCCTCACCACCCCTTCAAGCTCCGGGACCCTCGTCTACCGCGCCTCCTTCAAGAACACCACCTCTGAAACCTGGCGCGATGCCAAAATTGTCCTCTCGACATCCCAAACGTCATACCAGGGACTTGGGGAAACGGTCCCGCACATGGGACCTTGGCACGTCAGTCTTGCAAAGGGCGGTGGAGGAGGGGGCTATTACAGTAAAGGCGGATCTCTGCTTTCGGGTGGTGGGGGAAATACGGCATGGGGAGGCGGTTTGTACAGCATAGCAGAACAACAGAAGAAGGAAGGGTCCGTTCGGAAACGCGTGGCTCCTAACAGGAATGATCTCTTCGGCCTATCCAACGATACTAATGCCAACCTCAATAATATCAACATCAACGTCAGCACCGAGGAAGCCTACGGCCAAGCCAGGCCTTTCGGCGGCCAGCAGATGCATCAGATGCAACAGGTGCAACAAATGCAACAGGTGCAGCAACAAGTGGCCCGACGACAGCAAGTAGCATCCTACCGACCTACCGAGTCTCGTTTCTCCACGGCCGCACCAGCCGCACCAGCCGCCCCAGGACGGGGTATATTTCGCTCCAATAGCTTAGCCCGCATCCGCGGTGCGGCCGGCGGTAGCACCCCACCTGAGGGGGCGTCTAGCGACGAAGGCCTCGAATGGCACGAAAACGATGGCATCGACACGCTGGCCGACGCCGATCCGAACACAATCGAATCTCTGCAGTTCCAGGAGTCGTCAAGAGAGGATTACGGCATGACAACTACGTACGATGTCCCTGGGCTGAGGACATTACCACCAAGCGATTCCGCACGCCGCCACAAAATCGCCGAAATCCCCCTGCACGGCGTGCAGCTATCCTATATCCTCGTCCCCAAACTCAGACACGCTGCTTTCCTCAAAGCACGTATTCGTAACACCAGCCTCATCACCCTTCTCCGCGGCCAAGCCGGGTTAACTCTCGACGGATCCTTCCTCGGCAACACGACCATCCCGCGCTGCTCAGCCGGCGAGACGTTCGTCATGCCTCTGGGCGTCGACCCGAGTGTGCATGTGTCATACGCCAAACCTACCGTCCGCCGCAGTAGCTCTGGCGTCTTTTCCAAAGAAGACATCGTAGTCTACACACGTACCTGCTGGATCACAAATACAAAACCCACCTCCACAGTCGATCTCCGACTCCTAGACCAGATCCCCGTTTCTGAAGATGAGCGCCTCCGCATCTCTGTGATCCACCCCAAGGGCCTAAGAAATGAGGGCGATTCCGTGAGAACCGGTTGGGATGCCAGTAGCAGTAGTGCGGTTGCCGGCGCGGATGGTGATCGGGCTAGCGTGGCCAGCGGGGCGACGGCGAGTATGAGGAAGGCAGATGCGTGGGGGAAGGCAGTGGCTGCGTTGAAGAAGAGCGGCGAAGTTTGTTGGGATGTTACGCTTAGTGGAGGCAGGGGGTGCAAGTTGGTACTCGAATATGAGGCGAGGATTCCTGGCGGGGAGGGGATTATTGGAATTGACAAGTAGGAATTCGAGGGGTTTATCTCGTTGGACGAGGGGAGGGAGCTACTAGGCTAGGTCTACGATTGTGTGAATTTAAGATAACGTGATAGTTGGTCAGCCGCGATTAATTTGAATACCAAAATCCTATTCAAATCATCCCCCAATCCCACCTGATCTTGAACTCTCACTTATCTAGGCGCAATATCTCCCCCTTACCAGAGGTGCGATTTGGCATTTTACATGGCCCTTTCCCTTGACAATCCCTTGCACAGCCATCTCACACAAGAGGGCTTAGTCTTTAGGTTTTTTTCCACCCTCTTAAAATTCAACAATTCAGCTGAAGGAAGATTAAAAAATTTTATACCGTCAGTTTATTTTTCTCTTTTATTTTCCCTTTTTCTCACATCTCTAAAACAGCACCCAAAGCACCAATTACAAACTCACAGAGGCATTGTCCAAAGTCTATTATTTAGCTGGACGAAAAAAAAATTTTCTTTCTTTTTTTCACATCATCGTACCCATAGTATCTGTTTTTTACGCTGATCATGATGAACCCTGCAGACGCGATGATCAAAGTCTATTTATTTAACTAGACAAACCCTTTTTTTTCCCAGACACACTTTTTTTTTTTTATATATTCTAATGGCAAAAATAAAAAAAAAAAAAACAAAACTGACGGAACAATACTGGAGAAAATAAGGGAAGATGGTTTCTCGCGGAGTAATGGAGGGAAAATAATAGCAGGATAAACGGCGAGAACAACAACAATAGGAGATCTAGCAATACTGGAATCAACTGGGAGGGGATCGAGACGGCATGCCGTCGCACCTGCTCTTCTTGGTGGCACGAGGCCCACCCTCGAATGCTCAGACGTGGCGACGGGCCGAGTTCGGGGGGTGATACGGGTTGGGCACGGGAGTGGCGTTCGGGGCCGGCTTGCAGCACTGGTCGGGGATGACGGTGCCGCTGCCCTCGTGTAGGCAGCCGTCTGCCTCGAAGGAGATGTCGCCGTAGCTGGCGGGGAATTTGGCGATGAGTTGGCAGCCCGGCTTGGCGTTCGGGCTGGTTGTGTCTCCCGGGTTGAAGTTCGCGTGGATGGTGACCCCTCCGTACGGCGAGTTTTGGTTCGCGATAGCTGTGAATTGGGTTAAGGGAGTTGGTAAGTTTTTTTTTTTTATTTTTTTTTTTATTTTTATTTTTATTTTTCGGTGGGGGGGAGGGGAGAAAAACTCACCGTACGTTGCTTCATAGGACTTTCCGTCGGCGCATCGCGGGCTTCCGTCCACAACAATGCATCCGGAATTTACGTGCTGTTGGTCCGTGTAAGTACTGGGGGGCTGATTTATTTGCTCGCAGGAACGGGGCGGGGGGGAGGGCACTGAAGAAAATAAAAAATAATAAAAATATATAAGGGGGATGGGAAACTCACAAGTTTTGTCCCAGCGGGGTTGGGGATGATTGGCGTTGGTTCTGGCTTTCCGCCAACGGTTGCTGACTTGGTTGGGGGACTGCCCGCGGTGGGTTTCGCCGGGGTGGGTTCTGTCTGTCCCTCGGGGGTCGGGGTGTTGGCTGGGGGAACGACTGCGGTGGGTTCCGCCGGGGTGGGTTCTGCCTGTCCGTTGGGGGTCGGGGTCTTGACTGGCGGAACGCCTGCGGTGGGTTCCGCCGGGGTGGGTTCTGTCTGTTCGTCGGGGGTCGGGGTGTTGGCTGGGGGAACTCCTGCGGTGGGTTTCTCCGGGGTGGGTTCTGCCTGTCCGTCGGGGGTCGGGGTAGCGGCGCTTCCATCGGTGAGGATACCACTGGGAGAACCGCCGTAGATGTCATCGTCATCAGGCGTACCGACATCGGGCGTGTTTCTGGGCAGTTCCACGGTTGGTGAAGCGGTTGGTGAGTTTGGGTCAACCGGTGTAGCGGCCGGTGTGTTCAGGTTGATCTGTGTAGATCCCGGGTACGAGTCCGCTGGAGGGTTTCCGGGCTGGTCCGCCGGTGGTGTAACGGCTGGTTGGGTTGGGTCAATCGGTGTAGCGGCCGGTGTGTTCAGGTCGATCTGTGTAGATGCCGGGTCCGAGTCCGCTAGAGGGTTTCCGGGCTGGTCTGCGGGTGGTGTAGCTCCCGGGTACGAGTCCTCTGGATTGTATTCGTCTGGAGGAGTGCCTTCGTCTGGAGGGGTGCCTTCGTATGGAGGAGTGTCTTCGTCTGGAGAAGTGTTTCCACTTAGTGGGGGTTCCTCATTGGGGAGAGTGTCACAACCTGGAAAAGTGTCTTCATCCGTGACCTCATCTGACGGAGTGTATCCGCCCGAATCCGTGTCCTCATCCGGAGCGCCTTCATCGAAACCCGTATCCTCGTATGGTGAGCCCTCTTCGCCCGTGTCCTCCTCCTCTGGTAGAGGGTCTACAATTGAATCCGTGTCCTCCTCCTCTGGTGAAGGGTCTACACTTGAACCCGTGTCCTCATCCACTGGTGGAACGTATCCACCCCGCCGTTTCAAGCGTGTCAAAGCGGGCGAGGACGGAAAAGTGTCTTCATCCGTGCCCTCATCTGGTGGAGCGCCTTCATCGAAATCCGTGCTCTCATCTGGTGGAGCGCCTTCATCGAAATCCGTGCCCTCATCTGGTGGAGCGCCTTCATTGAAATCCGTGTCCTCATCTGGAGCACCTTCATCGAAATCCGTGTCCTCATCTGGAGCACCTTCATCGAAATCCGTGTCCTCATCTGGAGCACCTTCATCGAAACCCGTATCCTCGAATGGTGAGCCCTCTTCGTCCGTGTCCTCCTCCTCTGGTGGAGGGTCTACACTTGAATCCGTGTCCTCCTCCTCTGGTGAAGGGTCTACACTTGAATCCGTGTCCTCATCCACTGGTGGAACGTATCCACCCCGCCGTTTCAAATGTGTCAAAGTGGGCGGGGACGGAAGAGTCGACGTCGTAGAACCCGTGCCCCTATCCAATAAACTCAATTTCGTCGTAGTAGACCGAGGCAGAAATGGCCGACCCGGTCGGCCATTTATCACCTGAGTGAAAAGTAGGAAAGTCAAACTTGTTGAAAAGAGCATGGTGGAATGGAGTGAAGTAATGAATGAATGAATGAATGGCAGACGATCTCTATGGAGGTTAATGATGAGCGACGACTGCCTCCCTCTTATATGTCTATGAAATCACCGCCGAACATCCATCTCATCCATCTCATGCATCCCATCCATCGTCCACCCTGTCTCATGTCCTCCAATCTCCCGCTCAAAACACCGAACCAAGCAAGCCCCGTTAGGCCATATCCCCGGAGATAGAAAACGTAAGGGACGTAAATAATGCGGATATTCTGTCGCCATCAGTTTCGTTGTATTGTCCCCCGATCGGGTTCGACAGGTGTGAAGGGATATCGGATAATTGTGCTGGTAAGCAGTGGCTATGCCCTTGGGTTCGTAGTTACGTACAACGTTGTACGTTATCGACGTCGTGAGAGGAATCTAAATTCGGTTATTTACATACACACCCCCCGATTTTTGAGCTAAATTGGCGTCGTACTAATATCCCTATTTCCCCACCAGCTACCTAATCCTCTCAGAACCAACACACATATTATCTTCAGCCTCTTTCGCTAGCGCGGGGCAGTTACAGAAATAGTCGTGTTTCTCAGTTCTCTTGTATGTTTTGTGGTGGTTATGCGCACGCCCTCGGTAGATTTTGACGGGCGGGTTCGAAAAGGGGCCATCAATGCATCTCTCTTGGCGGCGTTGGCGGCCGCAGAGTCTTTCGCCTTTGGCTTCATGTTAATGAGCGTTCTACCTACGTAGCTAATTAATCTATTCTACGCCTTCTATTCTGGTAGATTGAGTGGCTAAAGCTAGGCCCTCGCCAATGTATTGGCGCTCCAACCACGTCAAGTGGCCCACCAAGAAGTCCCGTCCTGCAAAGCTCACAGAAGTGTACGCGGACAATACAGGTTTCCTCAGTGGGAGGTAAAGGTGGGCGCTAATTAGGATGGGGGTTTGTGATCACTATTTTGATACATCAATGCTGTTCTTGACGTTTCCATTGTAGGTCCAAGCACTCAGCCCGAGCAATGGGTCGAGTAGCTAGAATCGCTAAATTACGTATAGAGCACTCTTTTGTCAATTGGATCAGAGTACATTGTCGCAAGCGTCTATTTATTCCGACATAGCGTGCTACCGGAGTAATTACTCCGAAAAATAATCCATCGAGGTAGGTTCCAATTTCAGGGACGCGTGTGAACAACGTGGTTCCCATGAACTAGGGCAAGAACCTACGTACAAACTCTCGGTTCTCTGGGAATGCTCGACTACGCCCACGGGGCTGACTGAGCTCGGGGGAGGGGGGTGGATCTCAGGTATTTTGGAGTTGCGAATGTTGGCATGAGAATGCGATGGTTGTGGCGATTATGGAGGAGGCTGTATGTACTTTGGTGGGTGGGGGTTATGTCTCTAACTTGGGCGTTACTATGCCGACACTCGCCTTGGCCCCAAGGTGTGTACATACAATACATCTCGGTTACGTTACAGAGATAGAACCTAGAACTTATGGGAAGGTTGATCTATCCAACGCCAGTGATCTTACACCCCGGTGACCTAGTCTCTACGTATTCTGGCCGGTGGGCTTTGCTAAAAAGTAAAGGCTGTGTTATTGTTCATCCCCAGCCAGGACCCGTCTAAGCGCATGTCCTACCTATGTATGCGTTTCGTATGCAAGGCGTCCTCACCACGAGAGAAATGAATGGCAATTACGCGTCACAGGAGAAACATAGCCGTCCAGGCGCCGGTGTCGCAAGAACGACAATCAAGTAAATGGACGGAGTGATAGATCCAAGAATTCCCCGGGAGGTATTGGCACAGCCGCCGGCCGCCGGAGACCTATGCGCAGCGACACCCCCCCTGGTAGAGTTTTAATGCCCTCTGATGGAGAGGGAGAGTTGCTATTGACATCTAGTTATGCCCAGCCACAACCTAGGTCAGAGCTCCTCAGAATCCACGCTGGTGTCATGTATTGAGCCCACCCTAGTGATTTTATTGAATGAGCTAGAGCAATAAATAGAGGTGACCGGTATTTCAACAGGTAGCCCTAGACTACCGGACGGAATAGTAGTTCTATAAAACTAAAGTGTAGGCTCTATCAAGTAATCCTTCTATAGCGAAAATGTTGGAGGTACGGGTGGACGCGAGCGAAAGGAGGACTACTTGATCGAGAGAAAAGATGATAATTCTTGTATTGTGTTCTAGCTACTGCGGAGAGGAAAAGGAAAACATTCTTATTGTGGGTCATGTGATAGGCACGCAGTTGCGGGCTTCTACCATAACCGTGACACACCCCCTAGCTAGCTCCGACGGAACAAGGTGGTGATAGTGGTTGGGGCTAGCTATTCAGGAGCGGTTTGGGTAGATAACATTGACGTCGGGAATAACTGTGGTTCGCATATTACGAAGGCGATGAGAGATATCCACTAGCCCAAGTAGTCGTACAAACCCCTTAAACTTCTGCCTAGGAAGAGTCTTGGTAAGCCCATCGGCGAGCATCTTATCGGTCGGGACCCAGATAATATTGAGCCGGCTAGCCGCTACCTCCTGTCGAATCCACAGTTGGTGGATGTCAACGTGTTTAACCTTCGTATGTAGTTTATCTTGTGATTTAGTGGCGATACCTACGGTCTGCTGGTTATCGCAACAGATAGTAGACTTGCAATCCAAGGTTAGCGATATCCCCTAAAAGAAGCATATCCATTCCTGCATTTGGGAGCCAGCGAGTGAAAGTGATAGAAGTTCCGCCTCCGTAGTAGACTTCGTAACCGTCCGCTGTACGGTGGCCTTCCAATCAACAGTCATTCCGCCGAACTTGAAAGCATAGCCCTGCGAGCTGCGGCGGGTCTCGGGTTCGTCGGCAAAAGAGGCATCAGATGAACCAAAGAAGAGAGGATCCCTATAATTAGGATCATCGGAAATACATTCAATAAGCTCGTGATTAGAAGCAGAGGCTTCGAGAGCATATTCTTTGGTTCCTAAGAGGTATTCCCAGGTCTTCCGGATTTTTGAGATATGAGACTGTCCCGGGTTTGTTAGGTGGCATGCAAAGATTACATGAGCGCGAGCAACGTCAGGTCGCCCCCATACTGCAATGTAGGCCAGTGACCCCACGAGCTGCTGGTAGAGCTTGGTTGGAGCCGGATCCGGGTCCTCATCAGATTGAGAGAGCCAATTTTCCGATAGCGGGATGTCCGGGTATTTTCCAATAGGGTTAATACCAAATCACGCACAGGTTTTCTCAATGTAGGCGTCCTGTATAAGCCAGGTCTTGCGTTCGAGCCGGTCTCGTACAACACGGATGCCGAGGAACCAGGCAAGATCTCCCATTGTCTCGAGATCATAAATTTCCTTGAGCCGCTGCTCGAGCACCTGGTGTTCGTGACTGTTTGAGTGATGATAAGCCATAACAATGTCATCGACGTAAACAAAAAGAATCAGCGTAGAGTTAGTATATAAGTACGGAAATCTCTCAACAGGGCTTAGTCCTAGCTTAATAAGCGTACGCTTAAGCTCCTCATACCACAGCAAAGGTGATTCTTTCAGTCCGTAGAGCGCACGGATCACCTCGAGCAGTTCCACATGCTCTAGGTGTTGCACGCCATCAGGTGTGCGAGCGTATAGCTTCCGGTTCAATTTGGCGTTCAAGAAAGCCGTAGGTACGTCATATTGCTTGAGTTCGAGGTCAAAGTAGTTAGCAATAGCGATCAGGGCTCGAAAGTTCCGAATAGCCAATGTAGCAGCATAGGTATCCTCAAGGGGCTCCTCAAGGTCACCGCGGACAACTAATCGAGCCTTGAAAGAGGCAAGATAGCCATCCTGGTCGATTTTATAAGTAAATACCCACATTAAAGGTAGTACCTCCGCGTCAGCTTTCGATTCCGTCAGGCTCGATTTCCGGAAGCATCCTTTTGCCCGCAGTGATCGCCATTCCTTTCGTAGTGCCTCTGTAAATTGTAGACCATATTTATGTCTATCGAGGCCCGCGACATGCTTGGGCGGAGGAGGAAGCTGGCTTTGATGGATCCTCGGTGGCTCGGAACTATTTGAGACCTTTGAGATCTCATTCGAAAAGGAATATAGGTAGTCCGGAACTCGAGTAATGCCTGCGTTAGTGGTCTGGAAGTTTACTGCAAAAACATCAGGATTGCGCGTCTTGCGTTGGCGCTTACCATCGACGATGTTGCTAGCATCAAGGTCGAGGTTAATATTCTGAGGCGCAGCCTCTCCGTAGGCACGATATCCCGCAGGTGCTTCTAATTCGTCGGATGTCATCGTGTCTGGTAAGCTAGGTTCTTTAGCCACGCTTTGAGGTTCGGACTGCCGTTCGGGCCGTTTCTGCTGTGCAGTGGCTGACTTAGAGCTCTCACCCCCCATCTGCGAGCCTGTAATCTGGGCTGCAGATGTCGAATCATCGTTCCGGCATTGGCGCCGGGTGAGTAGTTCTTCAAGCTCAATATCATTATCCTCATAGGTAGATGGATACTCAAGCAATTCGATGACTTCCTCAATTACGGATTCAGTAGCATAATGCTCATCTCCGGTATAGTATTTCTCCGTATTGAAAATGACGTCCCGGGTGACAAAAATATCGTCCTTCGTGGGTAGCCAGATATGGAAGATGTTGGTTCCTTGGTATCCAACTAAGTGCCCAATTAGAGCTCGAGATTCGGTCTTGTCGGCCGTCTTGAGCATTCGATTACGTGCGTACGCACGCGAGCTGATGGGGTGCATGTGTGCCCCTAAGGGTTGGCGTCCCCAAACTATCTCGTAGGGTGTTTTCCATTGGAGGGCTTCAGTTGGCGTCTGATTAAGGATATACACGGCGGACTTGTACATTTCGTTTGCCAAATTCTTCGGCAGGTTGGCCTCGATCCGGATGGCTCGGGCTCGGAGTGTTACCACACGGTTGTGGCTTTCAATCAAACCGTTCTGCTCTGAGTGATCCGGTGGTGTTGTCTCGAGCGTGACTCCTAGTTCAATACATAGGTCAGATAGATCATTTCCGAATCCTCGCTCGCCATCCGTATGTACCATGATAACGTCGTAGTTGAACACCCGTTGGATCTTTCGGATTAGTGCCATGAACCAGCGCATAAGGGTTGGCTTGTCCTTCTTGCGGACCGTAGATATTTCGTGCTATTTAGAAAATTTGTCTACGGCATGTAGGACGTATCGGTCTTCATTCCAGCAGCGTTCGGACATAGGTACGATATAGATTAGATCAATACCAATGCGATAGAATGGTCGTATAGTGTTAGGATCTAGGTGGGTGGTCGCAGGTGCTCGTACGGGGTCACGATTAGACGGTCGTCTCGGCGAGGCTACGAACTAGTGGTTCGTGTACGTGTTCGGGGTTCGTAGTATATAGAGTCGGTCTATGCTAACGGTGGTCTATGTACAATAAGTGCGTTGACCGATGAGGTTGCAAGAAGCATCCTCGTCGGTCTCTTAAGGGGCTCGCGAGCCGCGAACCTTGGCAATGCGAGCAAGGTTCGCTCCGTGGTCCGAGCTCTCGTGGCTCCGTTACATATAGCCTTATCCACGCTCGGGCGGCGAGAGACTATTTTCGTAAGTCTAGACTCGATGCAGGTTTGGCACACGCAGTCCGTAATCCCGTTTCCAGTAATAGCTATGCCATCAACGTTTGCCTGGAGGTGTTCGATTGCCTTCTTCGATGGATGGCCCCAGATCTTATGCGCGGTACGCTGATCGATCTGGTTTACAGGCTTTGGGGCGTACGAGGGCCGATATGAGATACCAAAGCTATGTAGAGCAAGGTCCGATGGTCTTGGACGGCGCGATTGATCTGAATCGATGAGCCAATGCCCCCCATTGTACTCAAGTTTCGCGATGACATTATGAGGGAGTGACTGGTATAGTATATCTCTACCAGAATCAAAGTGGATTGCCTTGGTGCGGCAGCGAGCCAATCCAATTAAGCTTGTGAGGAACCCTCTGCAGTAAGCAACGTGCGTTAGTAGGAGTGTTGCCTGTCCATGTGGGGTATTCACGACGATTTCTACTCGTCCCCATGCTGTAATCTCGACCGAGCCACTACCAGCGTTAATCGTCTGCCGCTCAGTATTTTCACGTTCGCAAGTCCATCCCTTCCATATCTCACTATTAATAACGTGAGTGTTTGATCCGGGATCAACAATCCAGCGTGTTAGCAGGTCATTTTGCAACTGTTCACCGAGTGGTAAAGCCACAAGGGTACCCGCCGGAGCCTAATTGTTATCGACAGGTATAGTAGTGGAGTCATCGGTGCTCGTCTCGTCCATGTATTCTGGTAGATCAATTTTATTCGGGCTTCTATCTTGACGGGGCGGTTCATTAGGACTGGTGGTGATACTCAACACAAATGAGCTGCTGCCCGTAGGCGGCTGTCCATCATCGAGCTGGATCGGGCCAGAGGGCGAGGTCGTTGTCGGGTTCTTCGTAGCATACTTGGTGCGTTTCTCGAGTGCAGTCTGGATACGCTGTTCAACTTTTGCGTCTTTACGCGCCTCTGTGACCTTTTTGACCTTGTCGGGCGATGGCTTATAGCCTCTTGGACGCTTTGGATGCTTATCATTAATGATATAGCAGTCCGCGTAATAGTGCTTGTCTCCGCAAAGGCACGTAGGAACAGTACGAGTACTGCCAATTGCAGGCGAGGCGTTAGCAGGTTTAGCAGCCTCTAATTCTACTGCATTTGCAGATAGACCGGTCGACTGAGGTTTGTTCCGACGTAGGAAGTTCGTAAACTCGGAAACGTAGTCTTCGAGGGTAGGTAGCTGATCCGTAGTTCCGGAATTCTCGGCCCTGTAAATGTCACGAAGACATGTTGTAGCATACTCACTATCCAGGTCCTTACACGCGACCAGAAAGTCCTCCTGAGGACGTATTCTTTCTGTCTCCGGGAGCTTGATAGCCTTGCCCATCGCCGATATCCGTACCCAGTCCGTGAGCCACTGCTCGATCTTCTTAATGGCTCGCGGAGCTGTTTTGAGGGCGGTATACTGTGTCGTGAGCTCGTGGCGACGTGTAGCTACGTCTGGTGCCAAATGTTTCTTGAGAACGACGAGCCGGTCGTATGCCGTATCGCAGTCTTGGATCAGGTATAGGCGGCATTTCGCGACCGTCTTGCTGATTTCAAGGGTGAAATCAGCCAGAGCTTAGACTTTCTTTTGGTAGATAGCCTGCTGGCGTTCATAGCGCTCGTAGTCCCATCGGTAGGAGCTACGATCCTCGGTTGGGAGGTCTTGGAGCCTAGTGGCGTGGGCCCTATAGTCTCCATATTGAGGTTCAGTTGGGGCTTCGAGTTGAGGGAGCTGATCCCTCGGGGTATCAGGGTCGACGTATTGCCATAGTTCGTGACGATGACAGGAGTCTTTCCGTATGAAGAGCCAGCTAGGCCAATCATTCGGGGTATCGAGGATGACGGTAACACGCGTCACAGCAGGATCGGATTCTGTAGCCATCGTTAATGACATATACGAATTAAAGAGTGCAGTAGATCGTAGAGTGATCAGGAGATTCTCGCGGCGTGATGTCCGCGTGTAGCAGATTGCGTTCCCACGAAGGTGAGAGATACAGAACAGTAGGTATCGTGCAGCGTAGTGTCCGCGTGGAATCGTATACAGGTCGATAAGTAGGTCCTTTAGGAGCGATCTGGGCTCATAACTGTTGGAGGTACGGGTGGACGCGAGCGAAAGGAGGACTACTTGATCGAGAGAAAAGATGATAATTCTTGTATTGTGTTCTAGCTACTGCGGAGAGGAAAAGGAAAACATTCTTATTGTGGGTCATGTGATAGGCACGCAGTTGCGGGCTTCTACCATAACCGTGACAGAAAACAGTTCCCAAATACATATGAGCTAGCCAATCGATACTGAGTCTATTTTATCTTTCATTTCTTACTCTTTTTCGCTCCCGACCTTTTTCCGAGAACTGAGCTGTTCAAATGCTGAAGGGCTATGATGAGTAGATGATACTGCAAAGCATGCCCTTACAGCTCAAGTTGAGAGAGTCCTATGCAATTATGTTGTTTAAGTACTATGTAACGGGCCCACAAGAGCTCGGGCTGTGGAGCGAGCCATACTCGCACTGCTAGGATTTGTGGCTCGTGAACTCCTTTTACAGACTGACGAAGATGCTTCTCGCAACCTCATCAGTCAATCAATATACATATTGTATGAGAATGCTTCTCCGAGCATTTCGCACCTCGAGGTATAAAAAATGCGCCCTTAAAATTCTATTGCTTTGAACTTTATACCTAGACTCATCCCCTAGCAATTTATGAGCTGTGCGACATTGCAATGCCACAGTGCCGTGGCGGCGGCAAGGAAGAGCACAACATGCCACGGCCTTGTCCAGTCAGTCCAGCATCTACCAGCCAGCCCGGAGGGCTTGGCTGTGTTAGATTGGCGTTGCGCAAGGGTTGAGGTAAGTAGCAGTGCCACTGCCTCGTTGTCCTTAACGGCGGCATACCAGAGAGCCGTTCTCCCGGTATTGTCCTTGGCGGAAATGTCAGCTCCCGCTTCGACGAGCACACGCGCTACCTGTTCCTGATCATTTCTGGCTGCATAGTGTAGTGCTGTGCTTCCAGCCTGGTCTCTGGCAGAAGGGTCTGCACCCCTTTTCATTAGTGTCTCCACTACCGTTGTGTAGCCCTGTAGGGCCGCCCAGTGCAGTGCGGTCCTTCCATGCGCGCTGGCTTCAGAAGGGTTTGCGCCCCACTCAATCAGCAATTCCACAACCGTTCTATGCCCTCCTATGGCCGCCAAGTGCAGCGCCGTCTTCTCGCCCTCGTCTCTTGCAGAAGGGCTAGCACCCCCCCGAATCAACAAGTCTACTATCTCCCTATGACCTGCTATGGCCGCAATATGCAGTGCTGTCCTTCTATCTTCGTCCACTGCAGAAAGGTCAGCGCCTCCCTCAATTAACGATTCCACTGCCGCTCCGTGGCCGATTAAAGCCGCAATATGCAGTGCTGCTCTTCCATCCCTGTCTACTACAGAATGATCAGCGCCCTCCTTAATTAGCAACTCCACTACCTCTCTGTGACCTGCCATGGCCGCCCAGCATAATGCTGCCCTCCCATGCTTGTTTTTTATAGTCGTGTCAGCTCCCATCCCGATTAGTAGCTGCACCATCTCTATTCGCTTGTGGGTGACCGCCGAGTGCAGCGCCGTCATTCCGTTGCCGCCCACCGCGTTGATGTCAGCCCCTTTCTGAACTAGCAACTTCACCATCTCCCTATTGTTCACCCCAACCGCAATATATAGTTCGGTCGCCCCCCTTGCAGTAAGGTCGAGACCGGTTCCAGCTAGAAACTCCACAATTTCGTCAGCCTCTCCAGGCTGGCCTCGGAGAGCAAAAGTGCTCTTAGCAAGGTCGTTGGTGGCATCTTGTACTTGTATTGCTAGCGGCTGCCGGTTAGGTTGCGTGAGGGGCATCAGTGCACCCTAGCGGAGTTCCCGGTGCGTGTAGTCTTGTAAGCCTCTGCAATTTTTAGCCACTGGCTTTTTGCTAGATTGGAACGAGGTAGATTTATATAAAATAGCTGGATGCCTCCACAGCGCGCTAGACATGAAACTGGGCGTCTGTGTTGGTGGCGCCGAAGCGCCCACACAACGTGCAACTGTATCTACGGCCGAATGGTACGCGCCAGTCTGGTCACCATTGGCAGCTCAAACCTGCGGAACACTCCCGGCATATCGTTTTCTGAAACTTGTAGCATTTGACTGCGTTCGGTGCCGGCAAGTCAGTATACTTGCAATTAGAAAAGAGAATGCAGCAGCGAGGTAGGTAAGCTACTAGCGCGATTGCCCTCGCGCTCAGACTTGCCTCGACATCTTCGCGAAGACATACCCTCCAGTTATACTTTGCGCTTCTGGGTTGAAGTCTTTGGCAAGTCCAAAATTTACTGGCCTCCTTCCGTACCGCCTCCATAACCTCTACTGCGTGGCGCCGGATCCATATGGACTCCCTCGGAAGCGGATCCCACCACTTTCACCCTTCGCGCTGCTGTCCCACATCCGCTCCAGATACGGTTCACCGAGTTTCAGGCGGTATAATGAGCCAGAAAATGTGTCAGAAAATGTGTCAGAAAATGTATGCGCGCGCGACCCGACTTAAGCGCGTATATGGGCTATAGTAGCGACAATGTGTATACTCTATGCTTACTAAGGCAGGCGCTGGCTCTGGCCCATTCAACCCGATAATCGAGCCTGAGACTTGTCGCAAAGTCATTCAGGAGATACCGAGGGGGGTTAAAAAAGTCAGGAGAAAAGGTGAAGGGGCAACTCGGCTCTCGAGAAGATAGATTCTGACTTGTTTGTTTATTCATCTATTTTTGTATGTATTCTCTTTTCTCGGAGCTAAGTAATCAGCAGACCTACTTGATCTAGGTCCACGAGTATAGAGTAGATCGAGGTCTGATTTTATAGACCTCGCATCAAGAGCAACAAGCAATGAAAGAGGTCTTATTTATCCAGAGTGTTTCAACCTACCGGCTGACCCGTAGGTGAGATAAAGGGGACAAACAAAGTGCCGTCCGCATGCCAATGATTACGCGTATATGGCCCCTTCAACACCTACCACCCAAAAATCCGCGGAATGACTCCAACAACAGCCAGCTAGCAACCCATTCGCAAGCTAAAGAAAATGATACACCACATTGGTATGTATCCAAATCTTCTAGATAAGCTGTCGTCATGTGTCAAGCATATCTCCCGTATCCGTCATCTTCACATTTATTTCCAATTTTTTCGAATGGGTCAGGCTAGCACCCAAGAATCCTGTTTGATACAAACTAACTGCCACAATTTAGCGGAATTTCCGTAGAGCAACTGTCAATTCATCAAGACGTACCGACACCATAGAAAATGTGGTGAGCTCACGAACTCAATGGAGTGCAGGTGATAAAGCTGAGGAGTTAGAGCGACTGGATAGTCGCTACACCTTTGAGCTTTCTATAAGGTGTGGTAACTCGGGGGTTGGGAGTATAAACGCGGACAGCACGCATGGCAAGGTTCTACTATAAGGTGGCATTCCTAAAAGCAGCCCTCGCGGACAGAACTCACAATGCGCTTTCCAGCCGCAGGTACTCCGCAAGAATAGGCTAGGCTACTACATAGCTGAACAGGACAAACGGGTGAGGCCGTAGGAAAGCGAAACATAGATTTCCGTAGTAAGAGATGCTCTTTTGCTGCACCTGGCTCGCCCGCAGGAGAGTTTCAACTGGCCATCAGGATGGGAGGGGGTTCCTAACTCCAAACTGGGGGTATTATCTCTGAATAGCCACGCTACAAGCTCTCCATCTGCCTCTCTTTCAGGTCTCAGACACCGCCCCCAATCACGTATGGTCGGGCTATAAAGTGCTCCTCCTCCTGGACTCGTACGAACCTCTCTCCAACAGCACCATAGCTGCCGTGACTCAGGGCCCTGAGAACGTCAAGACGGGCGTCTGCCACGTCGGGGGGGGTATTCTGGCTGGCAAGCCGCGCGATGCCATGTCAAAGGTAGTGCCGTCGAATGCAGAAGATGCGTTGGCAGGTCACGTGCCCAGCCTCGCCATGCACTCCCCGACTATTTACAACACGTAGTAAGAGACCTCGTGGTGGTGGTGGTGGTGGCAGTAAACCATTCTGCCTCGGATACCAGCCGCCCGACCGTGCAACTGCGGAGGATGATGTAGACTACTCTGTATTCCGTGCTCCGTATAAACATAGCTAGCTACAAGTACATAGATACACAGAGCAATCGCCCAACCCCGGCGCACCACCAATTTCCACCAACCCGCGCGACAACTCAACCCTCGCGATCACTCGCGCACCAACCAAATGCCCCTCACTCAATCACAACCAACACAACCACGTCACAGGCGCTCCAGGGAAAGACACCCGCCCGGCCTGTGTCACGCCAACCCGCGTCCTCAGGCTGCCACGGGCGACTCGCAAAGAAGTATATAAAACCAGTCCCGCTTCCCGGTCGCTCGCCATCACCTGTGGGGACCGCTCGTTACACGCGCAAAGACAGACCCCGAAGGCTGGTAATCCAAGAAAAGAAGAGAAAGAATCGGCAAAAATGGTTCTCGGCGCTGTCGCCGTCGTTATAATCACCATCTTCCGTCTGTTCCCTTCCCCCTTCCCAAACCAGCCCTAAACACACACCCTCCCCAAAAGAAAAATCCAAAAACTGACCCCCATCCCAGTCCCTCCCCTCGGCGTCCTCCTCATCGCCGGCTGCGGTGCTGATTTCTTCCTCAACTGCATCCTCACACTCTTTGGGTAAGTCCTGAACCCAACAAACCCACCAATAATAAATAGACCCCTCCCCCGGAAATCCCCCAAAAAACTCATGTATTATTACTTACTTTTTGTGTGTGTTTATGTCTGCAGGGTATTTCCGGGCCATTTTCACGCGTTTTATATCGAGTATGTGTTTTATACGCGGAGGGAGGATGCCAGGGTCGGGAGGTGGGTGGGCGGTAGGGCCCCGTTGATTTTTAGCGATAGGGTCCAGACGGGCGGGGTTTAAGGGTGCTTGGTCGGGGGGGGAAACTGTGGACGCAAGTTAACTCGGGACCAGCGTTGTCTCATTGTCTAGGCCGCGCAATCCTCCTATTCAGTGGCGCTTCTCGTAAAGTGGGTTACATAGAAAATGACCACTATACAGAAAATAACTACCCACTTCATGGAGATCACTACACCCATCTTATTCATAGCCAACAACTATAGCAGATGAAACACATAAGGGGGTTTGGGAAGTGAGTTTTCTGCCAGCTTAGACAAGTTCTAAATAATCCTAAGTGCAAGTTGAGAAGAGGAGATAAGCTATTATTGTAAGTGTTAAAATAATCAAGACTCATCAAGTGACAATAACCATCAGCATAACTATTAGTAATCTAACCCAAATATCAACCCCTACCATTTAATTGATGATGTAAGACTCTAGAATGATTCTTGTAACATGTCTAATCCAATTGACTTATAAAACTGCTATAATATTGCTCTCTACGATATAAATACTATGCATAGACTTTCATTCAAAGATGTCTATTTGCTAGTCTACATGTATCTTTATACTCTCAATACATAAGTATGCCAATTTTAAGTTTATATCTCAGCCCCCCTTTCTTTGCAATATGCTAAAAAGACTTATACAGTAATTATATCATTTATAAATTCTCAATAGTAGTAAATCATATCTGATAACATAAATGAAAAATAATTTAATAAAGATAATGATACTATGAATGCTATACAGTCAAAAGAGCATATAAATTGAATAGAGAAAAAGTATAAGGCGTTGACAATGATACTCTCAAAGAGAAGCTCTCAGCTACATCAAACTATCCAAACTGCTTTCTCAACAACATCAGTCTTTCACAACGACAATGAGACCACAAGTAAGCAACTATAAGCATCCTCTACAAGTATATGATATCCAGCTTGTTCAGATGAATGACAGAAATAGTTCCTATCAGACAAAGACGTTATTACAAAAGTAGCATGCTACTAAGATAATACTATGAAAATAGCAGAGACACTCTATTCATAACATCGCCATTATCAGCAGAAGTCGTGACAATGAGTATATAACTATGAGGCAAGGTAACTGGCGTAGAGCTAGCGAAACAATAGATTTAAGCAGTCTGCTACCTATAGTAGAATGAGTAGCAATTAGTTCTTCTTCTAAAGCTACAATACTGAAAGCACTTTTAATTGCTTTTTTACTACTGTAATAATCACATTAACTCTATAAACATATTACAATTGCGCTATGCTGGAGTTACTCTATTATTACTATAGATTGTCACATTATTATATATCCTCAAGACCTGCATTACGGTCTTACAAGAAGAATAAAGAGAAGAAAGATGAGTATTACGATTTAGCCTCCATAAGGTTCATTGAGCTACATGAGCTCATCGGCAGACCCATGAACCTCGCACAAGCTCTCAAACCTCTATATAAACTTTTACTATGATACAATACCCATAGACCTCTACATGAACTCTGTCCAAGCTTACAAACCTCTATGTAGACCTCAGCCATACTTACTATCCAACAGACCTTATCACAAACTGCTACTATTCATAGTATAGCTAGTGAGTCAAACTGCATCTATCATGGTTTGAACGTCTTGAGACATTTAAAATGAGGGTTTGAGAGTTTCTTTTTCTTATATATATAAATGCGGAATTCCTTTTTAGATCTTCTCTTCTCATTAGCTTTGAATCGTCAGATTAAAATAGTCCTACCTTGCTTTCCAAGCTTCAAAATCTATGTTTATAACACTTTAAGACCTTTCAGAAAAGATGCTCATATTATAAACTTGTAAAAAGTATCGTAACAAGTTATAATATATCTATTGAAAAGTGTTTCAATTGCTACTCTGCTCTATCTAGATTGTGAGAAATTCAAGTAGAGTTAAATATATGGAGCATTACTATACAGTAGCAATGCCAAAAACTATTCTCGACTGCGTCGAAGTTATTGCCACTATGACAATATCCCTATCGTCATGGTATTGAGATCACTCTGTAACCTCAGCTTGCTTAGTCTCCTTTTCAGCTGTCTTGAGACCATCTTCCAGCTGTTTATAGATCTGAACAATAATGCTTGAACTACTCATAGTGGGCGTCCTGTACCCTGAGCAGAATGCTCTAAGACTATATCTTGCAATAATATCGAATGTAATCTAAATAAGTAACTCCATAATACTCTTTAGTATTAATGCAGTAGATATAACTAATGATATATAAAAAAATTTATCTCTTTGAGGTATTTGAATCTATAAAATATTTATGAGTTATAGGAATTATGATGTAGCTATAAAATATACTCATAAGATATAGGTTTATAAACACATTGAGAAATGATATAAGTACTTTATAAATTGTTATACATATATAGACTTATAATGCAATAAGTAAAAAGTTCAAAATTTATTATATGAAAAACTAAGATAATAAATACATATACTTATATATGTTTATATTATTAACATAAATTTTAAATACTTGAAAAGTGTAGTTAGACTACTTCTATTTAACAATTTAAAGCTAAAGAAAAGAGGAGATCTAAAAGAAGAAGAAGCTTTTGAACTTGTAGTTTGAATGTTTCAAGGTATCCAAGTTATGCTAGTTATAGTTGGGCTTGCTGGCTATATAACAAATAGTAACAGTTTGTAGTAAAACCCATATGTAAGTACATTGATTAGTGTGTACAGTTGAGATCCAAATGGAGACTTACAAGCCTGTGCGAAGTTTATGAGTCTGGTAATAAGCTTATGTAGTTTATAGAGACTCTAGACTGCAATAGTTTATATAATCAAAATCATGATAAATTAGCAAATAATTTGTAAAAATTATAGTATTTTAATAAACTTTCTTAAAAAATATCATTACTAGTTTAGATATCTATAAATGTCAACCTTACAAATTTTATAATCCTATGGTTTAGTATAATAGAAGGCTATTTGAAAACCTGGCTTGACTGCTGCAATGAGAAAAGCTATATTTAAATTTGCACTTGAGCATAAGAATTAGACAACAGAAGACTGAAAGAACATCATCTGGACAGATGAGACTAGTATTATATTTGGGTACTAGTATAGGGCAGTCAGAGTTTGGTAGACAAAAGATGAAAGATATGATAGTACAGTTATCAGATACTGATAAAAAAAAGCATCAGAATTTATATTTTAGGGCTTATTTGTCTATGATAAAAAGAGTCCTATATATATATAGATCCTAGAAACAGCTGCAGAGTATAAAGCTGTAGAAAATGAGTTGGAAATTCTTAACAATCTTTATGAGCCAGAGCTTAAAACTTAATGAGAGTTAAATACAGCAATGCAGCAAATAAATATCAATTGACAACCTGCTGGAAAGCAACCTACATGGAAGTTTATTAAAAAAACTGGTAAATTTGTTTGAAGGGGAAAAGCTGATGAAATCGATTAGTACCATTATAGTAAAATTATTCTTATGAGAAAACTTATTTCCTTTATACAAAAATATATAAAAAACCATCCAGGAACCATTGTTCAATAGAATAATGTGCTTTCATATGCATATTCTGTTCAAGTAGAGGTTTACAGCATCTTTAATATACAATGACTGTTATTACCTGGAAATTCTCCAAACTTTAATAAGATCGAGCTAGCTTGATTTACCTTAAGAGGGTAACTACTAAAAATAAACTTTTTAGAACTTGCAAGAAAGCAATTTAGGCATATATAAAAGCATAGACACAGCTTGAGCAATAGAGTTTTCAAGTCTGGATTGAGTAGATTAAGCCTCATATTGATAAAATAAAGTGTATTACCGGGAAGTAGGACACGGAATTTTCCGAGCCGCTCCTGACGGCCTCCAGCGCCTTCTACCCCCTCTCAACCCAACCCCTTTGATGCCAAACCTTTGTAAACAACATAGATCGAGAGGTAAGAATCCAGGCAGCACTCCGGGGCCTGGAAAATGGCTAATTCAAAACCCTTCGTACAGCAGCTGAGGTGACCGATGTATCACACTCCACCTTATCCTATCGGCGAAAAGGAGGTCAAGCGAAGCACGAGGCCCACCCAGACCAGCAAGCTTGCATACCTGAGGAGGAACAGGCTCTGATTGAGTGGATTAGAAGGTGGCATAGTCAAAACTTTCCAATTCGACATGCAATGCTTCGAGATATGACATGCCACTTAATTTTAAATCGCTTAAACAACTCTCGATGCAACACTATTTCAGCCTACCTAACGAGCCACAACTGGCCTACACGATTTATAAAACGTCATCCTTACCTCAAAGGACTTATTGTTAGACCAATCGACCAGTCTCGTGTTAGTGCTTGTACTCCAGAAACCTTTCAACAATAGTTTGATAAATTTCAAATGCATTTCTAGAAATACCAGCCTTCTACCTCTGATATCTACAATATTGACGAGACTGGATTTGTATTGGGTGATGGTCAAAAGAGATATACTATTCTTGATAAGCACTTGGGAATAGAATCGACAGCTAAGGCTAAAAAAGGCAAATCTCTTATAGTTATTGAATGTGTTTCTGCTACTGGCGCCTCAATTTTACCAATGATTATCTATAAAGGCAAGCATTTGCAAGGTTATTAGTTTGACTCTAGCGCTCCTAAGGACTGGCTAGTTGCAACAAGCCCTAAAGGTTGGACTAGCAATGCTCTTGAGTTAAAATGGCTACAACACTTCGAGTTAGCAACAAGACCTCAAAATGGCGGATATCGATTTCTCATTTTAGACGGTTACGACAGCCATCTTACATCAGATTTTCAAGACTTCTGCACTCAGTACAAGATTGTCCTGCTCTGCCTACCTCTGCATATATCGCATATGCTACACCCACTAAATATTGCTATATTTTCACCTCTCAAACATTACTTTCGTCGTGCTATTGAGAGGCAGCTCCAAGCTGAAGCACTGAATTTTCTAAAGACTGAATTTCTAGAGACCTATCAGAAGGTCCGCCCACAAGCTCTTACTGAGAAAAACATCAAATCTGGGTTCCGAAAGGCAGGCTTAGTTCCATTTAACCCTCAAAAAGCTTTAGAACGACTATCTAGAGCCTTGACACCAACACCAGAAGTGTCACCACAGCAGCTTCAAACACCAAAAAATCAGCAAGACGTTCAGAAGGCTCTAGAGGACCTTGGTTCTACAGCTCGAGAGGCTACAAAGAAGATTGGAAAGGCAGCGATGGTCTTTCATGCTAGAGCTCTTCTTGCGGAAAAAGAGAGTAAAGAACTGCTTGAAGAAACAAAGAAGATGCAAGAAGCAGCATCTAGGAAGCGTAAAAGAGTGCCTGGAAGTGGTCCTCAGTTAATTGGGGCAGTATTGGAGTCGCTAGAGCAGCTAAAGGAGGGAGGGGGTAGGGTTACGAGGCAGCGGGCAGCAAAGCAACAAAGGCGCAGCCCCTCAATAATTGAGGTCAAAACAGAAGATGAGGGTCTAGAGAACCTCGAGGAAAGTGATTTAAGTGATGCGAGTGACTATATAGTGATTGTGTATGATAACTAGAATTTCGCGAAAAAGTGTCCTACTTCCTGGGTCTGTCCTAATTCCCGGTGATACACTTTACTTGAGTTGGAGGATGAGAATCACTATTATAAGGGGCTAGTTTAATTAGGTTTGATGAGATTATGCCTAAGCAAAGCCTAAATTGAAGTCTTATTACTCATAGTACTGGCCTCTATAAACTAGCTACTGATCTAATAAATTGGTAGGTAAGTAAATAATTAGTATATATTTTTCATATCAATTCTAGTTAGTATTTTGTTTATAACAAATTGATTTTAGATACAGTACCTGGTCAAAAGTGAATGTGAATTTGCTTGGTTCGCGACGTGTCTTTCGAATACAACATTTCCAACAACAACTGCAACATCATACAGCGCACACCCCTCGGCCCTAAAAGTGCTAATGCATGCGTCCTAAAGAAGAATAAGACCCTTAGAAAAGAATTGTCACCTTATAAGCGCTCTGTTATTGAAGGAATGCATCTTGCAAGCATTCCAAATTGTGACATCTCATGCCTTACTCAAATACCAGAGTCAACTGTATGTGCTACAATACAACTTTTCTCTACATATCTAAAAGGCAACTCCCTACTATGAAGCAGTCGCCCTCCTAAGATTGATCGAGTTGTAAAGTGAAATATTGTTTGATATTGTTGCTGAAATGTCAAAGCAATATATGCGAAAGTTAAGCAAGACCTTGACCTTAATTGCAGCTATCGAATGATTGTATGCATTGTCCAAAAGCAAGGAATAAAGAAGTGGCTAGCCAAAAAGTAACTAATTTTGACTGAGCACCATGCTAGGCAATGTTACAAGTGGTGCAAGGAGTAAATTAATTGGGGGGTTGAAGAGTGGAAGAGTTATATCTGGTCTGATGAATGTAACGTTGCACTCAGAGCTGGGCAGAGGCAAGAATGGGTCTTTTGTACATTCTCACAAAAGTGGGAAAAGGACTTTATTCAGCCTTATAAGAAAAGCAAGGAGGCTACAATAATGGTCTGGGGTGCATTTGATGCTGAAATGCAATCAGAACTAGCGTTTATGACTAGTGATCTTGATTCAAAGTGAGGGGGAGTTACTTCAGCAGTTTATCTTAAATTGTTGGAAGATTTGCTGCCAACACTGTGGGAACCAGGCCTAGAATTCATGCAAGACAATGCTAAAATCCATACTGCAAGGATCATTAAAGCATGGTTTGCAGACAACAGAATTACAGTAGTGGAATGGCCTCTATATTCACCTGATCTCAACCCAATTGAGCATATCTAGGCACACCTTAAAGCCTGGCTGTACAAATAGCACCCAGAGCTTTTAGCACTTACTGGTGACAGGCAAGAGGTTAAGGATAAGCTGCTTGCAGCATTGCAAGAGGGTTGGGATGCATTGTCAGAGATCTTGTTCAATAAACTGATTGAGTCTATGCAGTGGAGGGTGAGGGCAGTAAAGAAGGCTAAGAGGTGGTATACAAGATATTGAAGGCAATTTAGAATATTTTGAAATGTCAGAAATTAAGTATGTATATTAAAGAATTAGCTTGCAAAGTTTTAAAGGAATTGCAATGTTGTGGGTGGCAGGGTGGTAGAATGAATGGTGTGCGGAAAGAAGTTGCAGGGTACCAGAGGAGGCCATTCGCACTCACTTTTGGCGAGGTACTGTAGAATCATTGAGAGCAAGTCTGGGTCAGCTTCAGCTTCACATAAAAGTATCCATGGGAGTTGACAAGTGAGTCTTCAATAACAAAATATTTCGAATCTTCAGAGTTTGCTATCCCTACCAGTCAACCTGGACGTTATCCCAGCAGCGAAGTCTGGAGTCAAGTCCGTAACCATTCCCCAACGGCCACACTAGTATTTATTTATTTTATTTTATTCATTATTTTAATTTTCGGTTCTGTTTCCGTTCCGTTCTTATCGCGACATGCCGTGTTGTTTTGCCAGCCAAGAGAGGGGGGAGGGGAGCTAAGTGGGTCGAGGTTTTCACTGCGTTGATATTTTTTATATTTCGAGAGTAGCAGATGTATTCATTCCTGGAATCCTGTTATCGAGTCTTTATTTCTGCAATATCTACCGTGCTCCTAGCTTGATTTCCGCGGAGAACGGCGTCTCTTCGGGTGGCACGAAGTCTGGGAATAAGACCCCGATCTACTGTGTATTTATTTGTATATCTGGGTCGGGCTGGGTGAATTATTTTATCCTGTTTGCAAGGTTTGAGGTGGTTTCATTTCGTTGTGTACTATTTGATTGGGATTAAGACTTTTTATTAGATCGAGTAATGTTGTGCGTTTGGAAGACGGTAGATTGGGTTGTTCTGTTGGAAGCGTGTTAACACGCTCGAGTATTACCTTATGCTCGAACATAAAACTTAGCGTGTGACTGTGTTTATATCGGCACACACACAATACTCATGGCTAGTTCAATTCAATTACATCTGTCCACTCCGTCCACCGTTCCACATGTTCAGTGGTATCCCGGATTACGTTGGAGTGGTTAACTCGGGAACCGGCTTGGGCGCTTTGGGGTTTCTTTGAAGCCACGCTGCCGCTTTGTTATCGCTGGTAGTTGTTATTGGATGGTGGGTCACAATGGATGGCTACCTAGGGCTAACCCCGCGGCAGCTTCTTCGCTCGCATTGGGGCTAGAAAGGAGGCAGAAAAAGGCTACACACAATGTAATCTACAATTACCAAATTTACCTCATCCACTGGTCGCAACGCAACCAATCTTCCGGAGCATCCCAGGGAAGCTCTTCGTCTGTCAGTTTGGGACGAACAGGGTTTACTACGAGGTCCCCGCTCAACGAAGGATGAAGATGCTCTTTCACGAGGGTGCGAACCTTTTCCTTGATTTGATGCTCCAAAATGAAGATCGGATCATGGAACCCCGTACGTTTCTCGCAAGATTGCTGGATATTGAGCAGGGACTGATAGAGGTAGGTCTCGCCATACTCTGTATCTCCCATACAGTCGTAAATCCGGTAGATATCAGTGATGCACTTAAGCATGAATTGTGCTCCTTCCAAACTCCTTTCATCGAATGAAGAATGATCGGTTATGCTGATATCAAACGAGAGAAGTTCGGACCTAAGTTTTGCCCGCATCTCATCTAGGTCGGCCTTCTTCGATTTTAGCGTTAGATATAGTTCCTCGGAGACGTGACCGACCAATTCGTCTGCCAGATCAGCCCACTTCCCAATGACTCTATTGGCAGCCTTTCTCAGGATCATTGGCGACTTTATCACCTCTGCAAGGGCGAGGAAGGATATAGGATTACGCTTGATGCAAGACTTTAATTTGGGCGAATCAAGCACCGCGGCTCGCACGGCCTGGCTGACAAAGTCGAGACAGTCGTATTTATCTGAAAGTCGAGTGAGCGCTAGACAGTCCTCCAAGCAGGTGAAGTTGGGAGTTCGGTGGCAAAATATGCGGAAGAGGTTATCGATAGCTCTGAAACTCGGGACGCCCCGATTTCTTGATAGGTGAGGGGTGGTAACTGTAGAGGTCTAGATTGAGTGTCAGTAGCTAGTTCAATAAATCATACAATCATCGGCCGAAGCCGTGCCTACCTGTCGTTTGAAGATGTCCCCACTAGGATCCCATTGGTCCAGCTCTAATACATATGTCCACTTCACACCGCGCGCATCTGGGGCAGCCTCCGGCTCTCCGCCCAGCCCAGTCCACCTGGAACTCAGGCTGACAGTGAAGAAGCGCGAGGCACTCTTCAAGATAACAGAATGGATGCGAATATTGTGGATGTGCGGAATAACGAATTCCACATCACCCTCATCAAATCCCGTACTAAACTGGAAATCCTCATCCGATGACTGATCCCGTTTCCTTTTGAGCATCCTGGTGTAAAGATGAATAAATAAGTCTCTGGTATCCGAGGAATGCGCCGCGTGTCCAATGTACGTCGTCCTGATGAACTACAAGAAGTAGTTGGCTGCGAATATCAAAGGGGGAAAAACAACTAGAAAGATAGGAGATGTGAAGGATTTATATAACGATATCCAGATTCTCGCCGCCGGCGTTACTAAATATCCGAGTGTTATATGTATTTTCCTTTACAAAAGCCGATGCCCAACGAAATTTTTACGCAAAATGCAGACAATGCCAGGTTGTCATGGGCGTTTCGAAGAACCCATGGGGCCGCCAATCCTCTATCGCGAATACAAAGCCCCTTCCTCCTTTTCTATATGGAGGTGGAATTTCTTTCACTCCTTGGATTGTTGACTGCTTTCAACGCTAGCCCCTTAGTTGACTAGACTTGCACGTGGTGGCACAGTGTGTTGACTTTTGTCTGCCCTTCGACAACACAAGCACATGTACCTCACGCGTTGAGCAGGCGAATTAAGAAGTTAAAATCCCCCCTAGGTGAATTACCAATCCAGCGAGTTTGCATCATTCTACAGGCGCGCCAAGCCTAGCCACTAGCAGCAGAATTCGACTTCGTTATATCTTGCAATAGCCGTTGTTCCAATTTTGCCATGTAGAATACTAGAGGGTAAGATCCAAGACAGATAACCAGCTCTTGCGATAGCTTTTGAAGACCCAAGCCCATACCAGCTTTTCAACCATGCAAATCGAGACCATCCCTCCCCCAATCCTATGATGAAATGAGCGACAAACCCTCCAAGCCTAGCCTACGTACCACAAACCCATCGCAATCGCAACAGCCCGACGTACAAGCGATTTTAGCAACTATGCGTCAATATCCACCCAGCGAGCGGCCAAGAGAACCCGTTCGTCTGATAGAAGCTAACTCGGCCGGCATTCGGCCTATCATCATGGCCGATCTCGATGCGGTACGTCAGCTTTTCGTAACACCTCTCGCTATTAACCACACCACTCCCACCCGCTGATGGATTCGCGGTACCCCACGGACCCTTACTCTTCTCCTTCGGCGAATTATTCCACGTGTCCCCGTCCGTCGCGTTCCTATCGGTCGTGTACACATAAAGCTGTGTGTGTCCGTAAAGCGAAATAGGGAAGCCGCTTGGGAACACGTATTGCAGCTGGCAGCCGTAGGCACGCGGGGGGATGCCAGTGAACATAAGGAGGGAGTCTTCACGCCAGCTCTGATCTGGGCCGCTGCTCTGGACTTCGAATAGGCGGCTCTGCGGCATGGTGTTGGGTACTGACAAGTCGGGGGCCCATGAGAAGATTGGTTTGATGAAGGACGGGTAGACGGTTTGGCATGCGCGAGTACCGACGTCATCAGCTGGCGAGGGCTCGAGGAAGACCTGGTCGGGTGCGGCGGCTGGAATCGCTGAGGCGGGACCAACGAATGTCAAGGCCAGGATGGCCGACAGCAGGGTCGTGAAGAAAAGCATTGCAGGTGTTATCGGCGGTCAAGCGGGATATTTTTAAGGAATTTTGAGATGCTGTGAATGAAGTGTAGTCTTGTAGACGGAAGTATCGAGCGGTAGATGTACAAGAACCTCTACCTTTCGCAACGGAGCCCAGAGAGCGACTTCCACGCCAGATATAAGAGCCAACCCCCCAACCCCGCTCCCAGCTGAACAGGTAACCCGCAGCCGATCCTCCTGCAGCCGTCACCAGCAAGGTTTTTAATCGTTGTTTGTCCAGAAAAGGCTGCCGAGCCCACACCCTTGAACTCAGCTCTCCAATCCGCACATCGGGGCCCGTCTGAGCTGCGTATTCTAGTGGGGCGAGCATGTGGCTGGCGCCTATCTATCGAGACATGAGGAAGCTGAGGGCGAGCCGGAACTGGCGGAGCTAGGGATGCGGAAAGCGGGGTTTATATGTTGTGTTACCAACTGACATGGGGACGGATGACTTGTGTTGCTGCAGGTTTTGATGCGTCGGGATCTGGGCGGGGGATTCCCGAGCGGGGAGCCGGCTGGTGTTCCCTGTGCCTTTTGCGCCTTTCGCTGCGTTTCTCAACCCACCATTCTGGGCGGGTTTTCCTAGCTCCTACCCCCGTAGATTCTGAGTTCGTGAGTGTGCTCAGGCAGATCATTGCCCTCACACGGAGGACAATGATCACAGGGGGACTGGATGGGGCTGATTCCCCGCACAGGGGAGGGGGTTGGCATGTGGGGGCCAGCGCGGGACAGCAGCCTCGACCAACGGATGCCATGGAGGTTGCTCCACAGCCAGCCAAGCGGGGCTGCATATTCCATGCCGGTTTGGTTTGGGTGGGAGATGCGACGCAATGCCGACCGAGACGTAGTGGGCTACCGTCCAATTGCGGCATTCTTGGTGCTTGGCACGCTGCCGTCGGTCTGCATTTGGCCGATAAGCGCCACCGGAATTCCAATCCCTGCGGGAAAGGTTCAAGGCTTTACTTACTCCTATGCAGCACTGCCGCACGACCGGATATAATTAGTCAGATAACAGATATAATCAGGCAAATACGCCCATTTCCAGGCATCAGGTCAATCAATTGCACCTGCTCTGTTGATTAATATCTGGCAGATATTAGATTAAGTAATTATTGGATTATATATAATTGTTACAGATCCTAAGGGCGTGATCTAGCACTTGCAACAAAAGGCCGTTGGGGACTTGATAAGATAAGATGTGTGCAGTTGATTTAGATTGAATAACTTATATTGGAACTAGGGCGCTATCACTGAGGTTTCTCTAGCTACATGCTTGCGGGTTTATATATTGGTGCCATGCCCGTATCTTGTAAGTCCGTTTCCTAAGTCCTCCAAGGCGGACTCTGGGGACGGACTCATGAGTCTGTTTTGTGAGTCCTCCTAAGCGGACTCTACTCGCGGGCTCAACCACATGACGGTGAGTCCGTTCTACGAGAACCTGCAAGCGGACTCTTGCTCGCGACAGTTTTGGCATCTCCGGTTGGTCCTGCCTCGCTTACGGGTTTCTACGGGTTTCTATATACAGCCGTAACAATAATCCAGTCCTCAGACTAATCAAAAAGGCACCCAGTACTGACACATTCCATTTTGATTTGGCTACACCTCCCTTCCGTTTTGGGTAAGGCTATGCTCATTTTTGTGCCCAGCAACTTGCTGCATAATAAGTAGTCTACAGAACTAATAAACTACATAATTGTATATATATATAAGACTAATGTATTACTCATCACTCTGTTTTTCTATACTTTATGATGTCCTAGGAATTTTTCTTTTCATTATTAGTTACAATGGAACTTGTGCCACTACCACAGAAAAACCTTCAAAACTTTTGAAATATGCTTTGAGTATATTCAATAATATATATACAATCAGGGTTATGCTATTACAACCAAAAGTATGTTTATGCTGATGGCTAAAAGTAACTTCGAACAAAATTGATTCAATATACCTTTTCTTAACATTATTAGTATAATGAATCTTAAAATATCTTTCTTCATTGAATTTGCATTCATAACTGGAAAAGCTAATGAGAATTACTTATAGATAATAAAAAATTAAAGATATTAATATGTGGGGAAGATATTAATAACATTGTTGTAGTAATTACTGATCATGAATTAGTATTGATTAATGCTTTAAAAAAAATATTCACATGGCACTATAGCTTACTATTATGATCTAGCTTCTATGAGCCTCATCGACTATAAGCCTTATTGAGCCATATAAGCTCTTGCAATGAGCTCATCGCTAGACCTACGAACTTTGTGCAATCCCACAAACCTCTACATAAATCTTAATTATGATGCAAGACCTATGGACCTCTGTGAACCCTGCTGTAAGGCGCTGACAATGAGGCTCTCAAAAGGAGGCTCTCAGCCACATCGGACTGCCCAAATCACTTATGGCTTTCAGAAGACTCAACGATGTCAGTCCTCCACGACAGTGATAAGACTGCAAGCAAGCAACCACAAGCATCCCCTGCAAGCATATGATGTCCAGCATATCCAAATGCATGACGAAAACAGTCCTTATTGGACAAAGACATTGCTACGAAAGCAGTACGCTATAGAAATGATACTACGAAAACAGTAGAGATACCCTATTGACAATATCGCCATTACTAGCAGAAGGTAGGACAATGGGTATATAGCTATGAGGCAAGGTAGTCGGCGTATAGCCAGCAAAACCATGTATTTAAGCAGCCTGCTGCCCATAGTAGAATGGGTAGTGATTAGTTTTTCTTCTAAGTCACAATACTGAGAGCACTTCTATTAGTTGCTTCTTTACCATCGTGATAATTATATTGCCTTAACGAACATACTACAATTGCGCTATACCAGAGTTACTCCATTGTTACTATAAGTCATCACACTACTATATATCCCCAAGACTCACGCTACGGTTCTTACATCTGCCCAAGCTCGTAAGACTCTACTCAGACCTTAATTATGCTTACCACCCAATGAACCTACGAATGGACCTCATTGCGAACTGCTACTGTTCGTAGCATAGCCAGCAAGCCCAACTATAGTGGGTACGGCTTGAGCTATTTACAACAGGTTTGAAAGCTTCTTTTTCTTATATATATAAACTTGAGGTTTCATTCTACATTTTTTTTTCTTCTTAGCTTTAAATCGTCGAATAAAAGTAGTCTAACTATGCTTTCCAAACACCTAGAATTTACGTTTGTGACACTTACTATATGAATGACATATTGCAAAAGTTATATTAACTTATATCAAATGTAAAAAGATCTACCAGAGAACTACAGACTAGCTCAGTAAGTATTTAAACTAAGAGAAGAATAGCAATTAAAATAGATTTATAGCTAGGATTTCTAGGCTCATTGAATTATCAATAACTAAAGCCAACGAAATACAACTTCAGTCAATTTAGCAAGACTATAACCACCTTTTTAGTTTATCAGAATACCTCATAAATAACTGGTTGAACCCCTAGTCAATCTCATTTATCTGAACTTACAGTAATTAGTATCTTCATGTAAAGGTCACTCATATGGCAAACGCCAGCTAGCTGAAAGCCATAGGTGGTCCGCTAGCGGCACATGACCAATATGTATTTAGCCTCATTGCTGGCAGCCCTTTGAGAGCCAGCGATTAGTTCTTATTAAGAAGTTATCAAAAAGTTACCTTAACTTTGTTTCTCATTGCTAAAAGCCTAGCCAGCACTCCTACAGATTGCTTATAGCACTTTGACAATACAACTAATTACTTGCACATTGATTCATTGCCTACGAAACGTCTATATATACTGCAGCCAACACACTACTGGTACCATGACAAGACGCCTACAGAGAGGTGTCTTGACATCTCTTACACTCCATTTTGGAAATCGAAAAACAACTAGGATTGAAAGTGGCTAATTTGTATTAAAAACCTACTTGCAAATATCAATATACAATCTCAAGATTGTAACTAAGAAAATTAGTTTTCTTTTTATGAATCAGTATATTCAATATAAGGCGAGTATAAGGTAGGCTCGAGATCAGACATCTCGATGATTGATGATTTCTCTTTTATCAGAGCTAATTGATTAGTTCACTACATATGTATTATAAAAGATTCTTCTATAATTCAACATGCTAGTAGCTAAAGGCCTTTCTTCTTAATACTACCAATTGTGAATATCTATAAGATTTCCTTACTATCATAAAATTCGAGACCAACTACATCATCAGAATGTTTGAATTATAAATGATAGATAAAAATTAAATTGAGTATAGGTACTACCTACCTAAAGTACATAATAGGGAGGCCGGAGGCCTTTAAGTGGCAAAAACCTCAGCTGGGGTCAATTTTAATAACCTTAAAACTCAGCTTAATAGCAACCACATTGCTATGTTAGAAATGTCATTTCATGATTCTCATTTTAAAACCAAATAACATGAACAGTAAGACCAAATAATAAAGCAAATAGTAAAACCAAATAATAAAACTGGACTAAGACCAAAAACTAGGACTTCAAGACCATACAACAGAACAACTAAATAGCTAAATTATAACTAGATTAACTCTATAGCCATATTCTGATCTTGATCAGGATGTTTCTTATGGTGCTTATCCTAGTAATTCTCTTCATGATGTCTAACTCGATCACAAGACCAATACTTGAGAAGCTAAAACTGGTACTCAGAACTACAGATATAAGTGAGTAATACTACTAAATCTCCTTCATTATCTAACTTTTGTTATTCTTCGTCCATAAGCTTGTATCATTGTCAAGGCCTATGTGGAGGTTCGAAAGCTTTGTATAAGGTTTGTGAGTTTGGCGATGAGCTCATACGGCTTGATGAGACTTGGTAAGGCTCAGATCAGAGGTTCATAACATTCATAACATATTTGGCATATTGAAAAGAATGTATTTGTTTAGGCAATAACGTATTTTAAAAAGGAGAATTTTTGAACACAGCTTATTCAGACTTGGAAAGAGGTTATTCTAAGTTCTTTAGCTATAATTTTTAAAGAATGTTATACATATTATATATAGAGCGTCATTAGAATAGAGCTATACTCGTATCACCATATTCATGAACCACGAATCTATATGAGCTATATAATTCGTAGTAACTGTCAGGGCTCAGGCGAGTGGCCACAGGTGCTCAGACTTAGTATGGTTTAGACAAGCGTTTCAAACGTGCTACGAACTGATAGTTTGTATCAGTATGAAGTTTATGGTTATATATGGTTGGGTTATTTTAATAGCGAACTATGTACAATAGGTGTATTGACCAATAAGGTTGCAAAAAGCATCCTTGTCGGTCTTTTTAAAGGGTTTGTGAGCTGCAAACCTTGGCAGAACAAGCAAGGCTCGTCCCATGGTTCAAACTCTCATGGGCCTGTTACAGTACCAACTGTATGCTCACCTACCACATACTGAGCCCAAACACCTGTGATCAACCGTCTAGGCTCTGACAGTTGAGAGCACCCATTGTAAGCTTAAGAGTGTCAGGAGCCTGCGTTGACTGCAGGAATGCTATATAGCAGGGTAACTCTATATAGTTTCCATTACTATATTTAGTCAATTGGTTAAGCATAAGGAGGAGGCCAGTAATCAGTTCTTCTACATCCTAAAATCGATCCTCTTGCTCTCTGATATCATATTCATCTGTAGCATACATAGCAGGTCATCAGCGACCCTCAGTAGAACCTGACATTCCGGATAAGCCTATATATGTCTACGTTGACCTACTGCCGTGCCATCAGCGCCCAAGCCAGTTGGGCAGTGTCACATTGCCATAACCACCCTAAGGGTCCCTGCAGGAGGCAACCCTTATAAAGAGTAAGAGTAGTCACTGAGTAGTTGACAGTACCCGAGAAGTTGATATAGTTCTATATATGTTACGAACCTCTGATCCGAGCCCCCCGATCGCCTCCGACCTAGCCTCCACGAGCCGCATCGAGCCGCATGAGCTCATCACCAGACCCACGAACCTCGCGCAAAGCCCTCGAACCCCTACATGGGCCTTAACCATGACGCAAGCCTCTACGCAGACCTCAACCGCATTGCCCAACGAACTTACGGACCCAACGAACCTACGGACAGACCAACCGCCAGCCACTACCGCTCGTAGTATAGCCAGCAGGCCCAACCGCGGCTGGCATGGCTCGTGACAGTTCGTGGCGGGTTCGAGAGCTTTCTCTTCTTATATATATAAACACGAGGCCTCCTTCCATACTTTCTCTCTTCTTTAGCTTTGAATCGTCGTATAGAAGTAGTCCTACCTTGCTTTTCAAGTGCCTGGAATCTACGTTCGTGACAACATACATGCTATCTCGACCCAGCAACAATGATACAGAAGCTAATATTATCATTGACAGTACCAGCTAGACTGTTCCAGTCACTCTCAGTATCAGAGAGTGGGGTAATAAGGCGACGACATCGCCGAGTAGCCCGTTTTGGTTGTTTTTCCACCATAGCTTCCATCACCTCTCCAATCTTTTTCGGGCCTATACCTGGTACCCTCTTGCGTTTTCTAGATACAACTTCTTCTATTTCCTTAATATGTGCCAATAAACTAAGTCACTCAACTTCCAGAATGGTGACTTAAGCATGAAGAACTTCTGCTGCTTTCCCAAGTTTTTTACCTGCACAAGTAGGTGTCGCATTGCTGTTACCAAGTATTGTGATTGCTTTTTTCAATTTTAGATCGTTTTTGGGGGTTTGTAGGTGCTGTGGAATGATAGGATCGGGTATTTCAATTGGTGTAGCTGGTAATTGTTGCAGTGCTGCTGCAGGATTGTAGGGAATCAAGTCTGTTTTTTGAAATCCCGACTGCATATTTGATACAGTTAGAGCTTGTAAACGGATTTTCGCATATATTTGAAGGAATTCTGCCTTCATAACTCGAGAGGAACCTAGTCGCAGGTGGGTATTCACAAATCGGTGATACCAATGCTTCAAAGACGAAAATACTGAAACATCAAGAAGCTGAAGCAAATGTGATGTATGTAGTGGTAAGCAAAGTAGAATGATGCGATGATCTTCACAGAACTCTTAAAATTCTGGTGTAAGATGACTTCCATGGACATCTAAAATAAGGAATTGGTACTTGTTTTTATTGTGTGGTCGAGTATGAGGTTCAAAGTGGTGCTGCAACAAATTCAAAGCTAATCCATTATTAGTCCATTCTTTTAGACTAGTCGCGATCATCCAATCTTTTGGTGCCCCTTGCTGAAACTAATTGCTTTGAATATGTTTTCCTTTAAAGATAACATATGGTGATATTGCGGCTCTGGCTGCAGAAATACATTTGATTACTGTTGTTCATTCGCCTCTTACACCTTTTAAAATATGACCCATTGACTTATGCTGACAATCAATAATAACATAAGCCTTTTCCGATTCCCCCATTGCAAATCTTGTTTCATCAATATTGTAAATATCATCAAGATCCGGTTTGTATTTCGAGTAGTGATCATGAAATCTATAGAACCACTTGTTGAAGGTTTCTTTGATACAAGCGAGGTGCCGAAGACAATCCATTGTATCTGCGATAACTGCCTCTAACTGAGGATGTCGTTTGATGAACCTTGCCGGCCAGTTGCGACTTGTAAGAAAAGTAGAAATGGTATACCGATGAGAATTGCTTATGCGGCTTAAAATTAGATGCTTTGCCATCACCTAAATCATAGAATGCAGTATAGGGAATCCCTGGCTTGACCATTGCTGAACCCAGTTCACTAATGCTTATTCTTTCTTGGGAGTACATGCTTGTTGTGCTGCATGAGCGTGATGTCGAGATTGACCTCTGTTTTGCCGATAGATCAATGTATTGCATGGCACCTTATGGAAGCGAGCAGCAGTATAGACAGTCTTAAGTTTGCCGGTTTGAAGGTCTCAAAGGGCATTCTGAATACTATCTTCATGGTCCATCATTAATAAGTAGTTAAAAAGTTGGTCGGTCAGAAGATAATATTTGGTAGGGTCTGGGTATCAGACACATGTCAACTTCCCGGGTACTGTCAACTACCCGGTGACTACTTTTATGTTACAAGTATCAACAGAAGATCTTAAGACAGTATTTAAGAAGATTCGACTTCTATTGGAAAATGACTATATGGAGCATGGTGATACTTTGACTATGGACCTTACTCACCACTCGCGATCTGTTGTATAGTCAATTGATTGGATGGGTCCTGAATTTTACTTTAGGAAAGATTTGGGAGCAGCAACATCATTTAGTAGTATCTAAACTACTCCCTCCATATACTTGGACATTTAATTCATCAATGGGGCTTCTATGCACTTATCAAATTCAACAACAGATTTGTTAAAACCAAGTTCTGCAGTTGGAGGATATCCACCAACATTGGTATTACAACTCACAAATTGTCTCCTCGATGGAATTTCTAATTTTGGATCCAGCAATTGCACAAATCCGTGGTCATCCTGTAGCTGATATACAGCTCCCAAAGTGCAAAACCAATTGTGCTACTAAAGCACATCAAGCTATATCTTCTACTCATTGCAATCCTTCAAGGTTTGAGCAGGTAGCCAGAGCGGCTAAAAGGACAACTCGCAGCAGTCAGAAGCTTGGAATGTGAAGTCGAACGGTCATGTAATTTTAATAGACAACTCTCCGCTCTATTTCGTGTTTCTCATAGTATATATACAAATAGAAAATACTAATGCCACAGCCATGGCATTAGCATCACGGGTCCGTGGCACTAGAGTTTTCAACCCGTGGCACTATCCTTTCCGCCCGTGGAAATAGCTGCGGCCTAATTCTATATATACAGCGACCGGCATTCCGCTACACGCCCCTTAAACTTGTCCAACTCTGTGTCCTCAGAGTCTATCCCCCTCTGACAACGCGACAGTTCGAACCAACATAGTGCTGTCTTGTGTATGTCTCCCTTGAGAAGTACAAGGCCAGTTATCAATGCTGAGACGAAGCAACAGGCCAGCGCTTGGAGTTGCGGCCGCACAATGCGCGAAAGGCTTGGTTCGAGCAAGCTAAGTGGCGTCTTAGACGGCTGCCGCTGAATGAAGAGGGCAAATATGATCCCCAGGAGGTCAATCGCTGTGGGCAAGATTCGGCTCGCTTTGCCTTGGGAGACTATATCGCAGTGTTGTACTGCTGGGGGCGGGATGCCGGCGCGCCCTCGCGCAGGATCATACCTAACAGCCGGTACTTGCTGGTTACGGAGAACTTGGAGGCTTCCCTTCAGGTCATTCGCAACTCGGACAAGACTGCTGCTACAATTGACTGGTGTGGTGCTGGATCGACGCTCTAACCAATCTAATATCGCTAAACGCAAGAAGGAGATTCTTCGGATTAAGAATATATATGCCAGTGCGATGTCTGTTTTTGTCCACGTAGGCCCCGAATCCGAGGATAGTGCTTATGCAACGTATCTTTTGCAGAAGATCTCAAGGAAATTAGCCCAGGGGATCCATTGCTGATACCCGACATTTCTACCAGCACTTTAGTGGTCATGTGGATCGACCGGGTACGAGACCAGCACCTTGACAATATCCAAAACAGTACGTACTTGGAGCTGCGGATGCCGCTCTTCACTCTTGCTCAGAATTCGGAAGCCAAGGAAAACGTAGACAGAACGGACTATTGGGCCTAATGCCTGTGAGCATCAAGTCCGAGATGGAGCGATATATTGACTACGAGTCGCCGCCTGTGGAAACTGTATTTGTCGCCTTCTCTCGGGCTATAATAGAAAGCACTGGGGGCACTTGACGTAATCTCCGTCAAAAGCTCTCAGCAGACAATGCGCCCCAGTTGAGCTACAGATTGGCGTTTATACCCCGACGAATTTGGGCTGACTCGTGATTGGCAGCTGCATGGTTACGATTGCTTTGACGGCACATATGATAATTTCCGTTCAGTTATCGACGCATCACACGGATTCGAAGCCGGCGGCGGTCGACAATCGAAAGCAGACTTTCAAGGCTGCTTGTTGACATGCTCAAAATTCTCGATCGGCACAGTAGACGGCATGGCATCGAACTTGGACAACACACCTCTCAGCCGTCCTCACGTGCAACCACGGAGCAGCGGCAATCCGTAAGGCGACCAAGAAGCTACGGTTCGTGCCTTGATACATACTTTGTTTGCACACACCCGACCTGGGGTGACTTGGAAGAGCCTGCCTTGTTCCACATCCCCTGATAGCTCGGGCCTTACATACGACTCCGGGTGATGGTATATCTTTGCTCGCCTTCAACGAAGGTACGGACCAGGTCAAGATCCGGATGTGTTGGAATGTTATGTGTCGCGGGCGAAATTGCCCACGACTTCTTCTGTAGCGATAAATACATGACAGTCGAATTGTGTCTTCTCTTTGGTTAGCTCGAATCACCAGCGGGCGAAAAGTTTTCCTCTACCAAGTCCTTTGGCCGCGTAACCTTCTCTCTCTACACATAGAAACAAGAACAATTCTATCTTCGATTCCAACAGGATGCCCGAGAGTGGATGGAGGCCAGTATTCGATAGCAATTTCTTCGCATACGAGGCTTTCCGGCGCCATCTCGGCCAGTTCCGCATGCGTTTCACCAGTACTTTGATCGCGACATAGTCCAATGCGCTTAATTTAAGTAAAGTATTGCCGTTGACATGGCGACGATGGTAAGCACTCACGTGGGACGGAGGCTCATTATGCTCGAACCCGGTCACTTTGGGCTTGCCCCAGTAACCGTGCAGAAAGGAGGTTGAATCTACATTATCCTGGGATGTTCGATTCCCGTGGTGTTGCGACGCTCTCCCGGCACGGCATTTTTTGGCGTTGTGGGAGAGTGCCATATGGAAGGGTTTGCCAAGGGAGAGGCCACAGATGATCTGGATGGGGGGGAAATACACGGTTCAGGGTATTCGTCTGTGCTAGATGCCACGACTAACTCCGTAGAACCCAGGGAATACCCACAAAGGAAGCTTTCCGGATTCTCAGCGAATTGAGAAAATGAGAACGAGACCCCCTTGAAGGATGGGGACGAGAGCCTCGGGCTCGGTATCGACTTGAACCCCTTTTCCGGATTTCGCCGTTGCCCGAGCAGTGTTATGTACGCGTCCCGTCACGACAGTACTGTAAGATCGAGATCACGACATAAACCGGCCTTTTCCTCGCTCCTCCCCAGAAATCCCACTAGCAAAAAAAGGCAGATGCACAACCGACTTCTAACACTCATATACGGATTGGTTCGATCACAAGGGCCTGCCATAGAGCATGTTCGCCATATTTACCCGGCATAACCCGCTCTGCCTCACCTTCTGCTAGAATTGGGTACTGCCCCTATCTTGGCAGCCTCACACCAGCGAGAACTCTTCTCCCTCCGTCTTCTCTTCTACATCCCCACGTCAATTAGACCCATCAACATCGTCGCCACCATTTAAATCCAACACACCCCACCCACCAAGCTCAGCGTGGGGGGGGCGTCTCTCAGATCGACCTCCTACAATCCACCCGCACCACGGACAGGGGCTTGAGGAACGGGTTTTATTTCTTTCCGATGTGTACGGATATATATAGAAAGCAAAGGAGATTTGCCCGTAATCATTGCGGTAGTGGATAGACGGCCGATAGTGGTTGGAGCGAGATTGCCACTGGACGAGGGGGTTTAGCGTTCTGCGGCTGTGTACACAAGGCGGGTTTCTCCCCGCCAGAAAGGCCTGCCTGCCTACGCGTCCCGCGATATTTTCTCCCCAGGAGCCTGCCCGTAGACCACTCACGCTCGAAAAGCCGCCACGTTCTGTCAGAGCTAAGCCAGACAAGACAGACACTCCAGACGCAAGTATCTAGTCGACCAATCCAGTTCTCAGCTAGCCGTAAACCCTCCTGAGGACACTATCCAGGAGGTTAAATCAGACCTGCCGCGGTCTATCATTAACGACCAACAAACCGCACCGCACACCTGGATCCCCAGCGTCGTCAATTCCCACAAGCCAATCGGCCGGCGCGAGGAGAATAAACAAATACATAAATAAATATCCTCAATACCGTATTGCCCCCCCCCCCTTGCTAGTGCCGCGCGTCACACACATGCATGTCACGCGGGTTGTTTCTACAGAGGGGTTGGACTCGAAATCAAGGGCAGATATTGTATAGAGGCTAGATTAACGTGACGCTCCTGTGCTACTGCGTATGATTGTGGCATTGCGCCAATAGTTCGCCCTTGTTATTCTGTCATGTACGTGTTCGTGTGCCTCGCAAAAGCTGTAGATAATCGCAGTAGCGTACCGCAGCATTTCCCATGCAGTTAGAAGCCCACACATGCGGGGGTGGTAAATGAACCCGCCATCCAGCTCAGTCCCTATTCAGAACCCACCGCGGAAGCCGCGACCAGCACGACCGAGGATCCGGCGCATCAGGTGTCGGTTCTGTTCGTCCCATTTCTCCCCTGTCGCTGCCGCTTCAGCAGCCCGCTGAAGGCGCCTTCTCGCCTTCTTCGCCTTCCTCTCGACATCGACCCTCCGGCACGCCTGCACAAATAAACTAAAGTGCGCTATGCTATGGCCGGAATCTTATTAGCTCGGCCCGTGGCACATAGAACCCAAAGGATCGATCGTTATTACTCACGAGCAAAGGAAATAAAACACCATCCCCCCTCTCTCACTCGCCTTAATTAAATCCCAGTTCTTCATACACCACGTGTACCCCGTCTGGTAATTGGAATCGTCAAAGTGCCCAGGGCAATACACCGCCCCCGGGTCATAACTAAACAGAGCACCCCCCGTGAACCCCATAGCCAGCATCGACATCCACAACAAACACTCAATCCCGACATTCGCACCCGCAGGGAGCAGATAATGCCACTTCCCGCACAGCATAATGAAGAACGCGGCGTTAACAATCACCGATAACGAAATCTAGACCCGCATTAACCTGCCGTTGTTGTTGCCACTCCAAAAAATTCCAAAACCAAAGCGAATTTTTTTTTTTTTTTACGTACCCCGATCGCAAAACATATGTATACCATCGCCGTACCAAAGTACTGGCTCTCCGATGACCATTGCACGCCTGTGAAGAAGTGCCCGCAGAGACCGAACATCAGGCTGGAGAGCAGTGAGAGAATAACCGCGGTGAGCCGGAGTCGCGTTAGGAGGAGCCAGTGGGGTTCTTTCTGGGAGAGGCGCGCGGCGTGCGCGGCGAGGAAGGCCATGGCGGTGGCGGTGGCGGTGCCCAGCAGGTGATTAACCAAGAGAGAGCGAGCCGATGCGTTTTCTCCCTGACGTCGGGATTCGGGCTAGAATATCCAAATGCCGCTCTGTTGGGGAGCTTTCCTCTCTTTCTTTCCCTGGCGATTTGCGGAGGAGCGATCTGAATTGCAGGTATTTCTGTCGGGGGTGCGGAACGGTGCCAGCTTAATAACTCTCCCCTCATCTCCTGTGGGGGGCTTGCGGTCGGGGGCGCAGCGGGGCTGAGTGGGCGGGGATTTGCTTGGCTGGGTGCTTGGCCAGCCAGTCGAGGGGCTATCATTAGGTCTCGGCCGCGCGGATGAAACACCGGCTGGCGTGAGGGGAGCTTGTGAAGGGTTTGGCGGTTTATTGGTGGAAGTGGGGATTAGATCATCATCCACCAGCTCATCAATGCCACGGAACAGTGCGTCTTGTGGAGGAGGGCTTTGCGATCCAAGGGCAACTTCAGCTGGCACCACTTGCACTGTCTTGCTTGGCAGGGGTAGCTTCTGGTTGATGAAGCATTCTTCTACCCACCGACTTTGTGGGCGATCCACAGTACAGAGTACGACCACGAATGCCAAAACCCCTCCCCCACAGAAGATTTAAAGCATTATCGCAATAATTCCCCTCTATAGAAAACGCCCTCTCTCACACTATAAGCGTCAGCACCAACACCACCCCAACACAGCGCCGTGGCGCGGTCGTATAATCGACCAGGGAATATGCAAAATATATAAATCCAGCCCACCAGACAACTGTTTTTTTTTTTTTTACGTAGTAGACAACAACCATTGTCGCAGGTCTTGACAGCAGGGCAACATGGCTCCAATGCGGGACACACAACCTCACCCGTGGAGCATGTACTGAGCCGAAGCGCCCATCTGCCCTGGAAGTCACCGCGTTTGCTCAAAGGGTAAGGCTCGAGCGAACCCGATCTGACAGTGGGTGTGATCGAGGAGAAGAAACAGAATTACCGCGGACGGTTTATTCATGTACGCTAGAGCTACCTTCAAATTCCCGCGCGAAGCAAAGAAAGGGAGTAATATACTCAAGGTTGGGCTGGCCAGCCGAAGTTTTTGCAAAAAACGTGTAATAGGTGTTGGTTGCGTTGGATGATGGTAGCTACAATGTGAGCAGTGCGAGAGTGTAAAGTAGACAATGAACTCGATGAATTCTAGCTACGAAAGGTGGGCGACCCGGTTGACCATGTAAAACTACGGGCCCCGTGTTGCAGCTATTAAGTTTACCCCTTGCTTGCTCCTTGCTTCATACCCACGACGGCATCGCCAACCAACAGGTCGGACGAAATCCAGGCCGACCAGGTGAACACTCTCTTCTTGGTACCATTGACGACTATAAACATTAGACACTAGCGCCCTAGACAAACCGGCAATGCCCCCCCGCGACGGACACACAACGCGACAGTTCCCACCGACAACCATAAATCGACCATCCAGGGGAAGTTACCACTGTTTAGGGGAGGAGGATGATGACGATGATTTCTACAGGTGCTGGCGGTATCTACGATATAGAATAGTTACAATCAGACGATGTGCCACAGTAATTCCGGCGATCCAATTGATTCCTTGTCATCTACCTAGCTACCGGGCTTTCCATTTGGATCCGCTGTGTTGGTTTAATGCCCGAGGTGTTTCCGCCCCAACCCACCATATAATGCGTGGCGCCGTGTTGGCGTTGATCTCCACTCGGCTACGGTAATGAGGCTACTCTTACATTCCAAGCCACCTCCCCTCCGTGGTGCCTATTTCCGATAACTATGCTTTCGGCACTCCATGTTGTCTCGGACATTGCTCAGGAATTACCTTCTGGCAATTTTCCAACTGCGCTACGGCATAGTTCATGACGCTCCCTTGGCATTGGCACAACAGCTACCAAGAGAAATAGTGTCTTGGTTATACCTTTTTATTACGCTTCGGTGTTATCAAAGTGCATGCTATATGTGAGTTTGCCGTAGTAGTGCATTTCTGATGCTTGCGTAGAGGCGTCTAATGCTCGCCTATAGCCTGTAGCGCTAAGCAAATTTACTCGTTTACGCGACTGTAGTCGGACAGTAGGTCTACTTGATGGACGGCGCAGGCATGTACCTCAGCTAGTAGGGTAGTTTCACCTATCCCAAAAGGCCCCATATTTTCCAGGGCTTATTCGTACGCACCTATCTACAACAAAGACAAACCGCCAAATTCAAACACCCCAGAGGCTGGCCTACGTACTGTGGGCCGGAGATAAGGGCCTGCCCTAAGCGCGGGATTCCGAGTCACAGGGCCGGAGTTAAGGCCCCCCACACGTGTATGATCCCCACGAACCTTCGTAAGAATTTATAAGCTACACCCCCCCGCTACCGGCCCTAAGATCTCTCTCCGCAGTACCCGCAATCGCCACCAGGAACCCATACAATTCGTGAAAACTACAGGTGGGAAGGAGGGGTGTTTGGCACGAGTTTCCCGCAACCGGCGTGGGAGACGAGCATTCAACACGTAGCGGGATTGGAGCTAAAGGCTCATGTAAGGGCTGATTTCTTAAGGGAGAACGTGAGGAGAGTTTTGAAGCTAGGGGAGGGCAGGGTGAAGGGGAAGCTGTGAAGGGCAGAGGAAGGCTGGAGATGTGTTTATTTAACTAGTTTTGCTCAGCCGACCTGAATTACCTTGATTACAATTCAGTCTCCTCCCTAGTCTTAGCCGTCCTGCTGCCTACCAGGCTCATACCCAGCGTCTCCAGCTCTAAAAGAATGACTCAGGGCCCATCACTATGTGACTCAGAAGCGTTGGTCCGGGATAACAGGCGTCCCCCATAACATCAACTGCAACAGGACTGTGGAACTATATAATCTCCCCACGCCATTGTGCCGGTCCGGCAGCCAGTTCTCCATTTGGTCCTTCCCGCCAAATGCTAGGCTCCGGGCGGCGGCGAATACATAACGCGTAGCGCTCATGAAACAGAGCCAACGGCTTACTCGTCTCCAGAACGCGTCCGAGAAGGCTTCCATAGGCTCTTGTTCTAGTTCGGAATACCGACCGAACCAGTATTCTTCCAGCAGAGTCTCTTCAAGGACATTACCTGCTCCGCTGGACACACCCACCAAACCATTATATCCCATATCCAATTAGCTTCGCGGTCAGTGAGTCACAGCAGGGTACGCACACGGGGTGGCGAGTGGTTCGCGCGCTTAAAAGCTTCGTCCTTACCAGCAAAGACAGCCTCAACGTCGCACAGCCTCTCCGGAGAATAGCCCAGAGGGTATAGGAGTCTCCAAGGCCAAGCATAGCAATTCCACCGCGCGCCGGACGTCTCGGGGATATTGCTGTTCTAGCAAGTGAAGCCCGTATCGTTCCTGCGAGAACACTGCCGCGAGATTTGACTTGACCAGGCAGCCGATGTCGTGTCCACGAAGGAAAGAGGACGCTTACATAATCAAACCACGCAGCCTTGCCACTGCGCTGGCACGCCTCCCCACTTCCACACGTTCCACCTGCAACACAGCCTCTCTGACCCGCAACGCGACTGCGGGCGCAAAGCAGCTACGTCTAGGTACCAGAGAGCGGACAAGACAATGGCGGACGCTAGCCCTGTATTCGTTCGCCAGACGTTCAAGCCCATCAGGATCATCGACCCGCAAACCGGCTCTCCTGTGGAGGGCGTTTCGCCGGTCATAACACCGCCTAGACAGGTCCAACCACCTTACAAACGAAAGACAAAGGTCACGCGCCCCCCACGCAGCGCTGAGGAGGCCTCCGCCGTCGTGATGACGACGACAATGAGCTCCACAAGCTCGACGTCAGCACCGGCATCAGCCGCATCTTCAGTATCACCACTTATAGGCGGCGCCAACGGACATACAACATCGTTGCAGAACCAGCAGATGGACCAGAGGGTACTCGCAACGTATGGACAAAGTCCACCAGCGTCGTCACCATGGGGACAGCCACAATCGCCGCGATTGGGGAAACTCCAACCGCCATTGTCACCGGCAGCATTGGGATGGCCGGCAGGCGTACAGCACCCTACCAGACCTGGACAAGCGGAGACACAGCGGTTCCCGGCCTTGGGGAATGGGACAATGGGATATGGACCTCTGAACGGCAATGGACCCCAAATCCACACCTCGAGAAATGGTACACAAGGATATCCGCACCTCACAATATCTACATCGCCTTACTCCTCAGCCGCTCAATCTGACACCGCAAAACCGGACGTTTACGCTCGAACTTTCATTCCCGAAACTTGGTCTGCTATTAACTATGCACCCGCCCAAACCCTTCACAGCAAACCCATGTCCGACATAAACTTCCCCTCTTATATTTCCTCCTTTGCCGGCCACTCTTTCCTAAAGCCTCTCTCTGCACCCACTCCGCCTCTGCCACCTAGTAGCCTCTCATCCCTAACACCACAATCTTACGCGGCATATTTCGCATACCTGCTTGCCTACGAACAGAAAGCACAGGACACAGAAGCTAAATCATATAATCTCTATCTAACGGGGTTTGTACCCATTAACTATACGTCTCCACTCTTCAGTGTTGCTGTTCCAGGGCTACGGGAAGATGCGCCGTTGGTTCTTCTAGGAGATACTGTTCTAGTACGCCAGATACGTGTTGACGCATCGGGTGAGCCATGGGGGATGCGTGCTTGGGTCTCTCCGGGTGGGGGTAGGGAGAGAGGGCTTCCTGCACCAGGTTTCACGGGATATGAACACCGTGCGGTTGTGTGGGGTGTGGACCGGACGGGCGAGAAGCTGATGGTTAGAGTTGACGGATTGGTGGGGGATCAGTGGATTTTTAATGTCGTATTCGAGGTGCCGGTTTGGAGGACATTTGAAAGGTGGTGGAGGGCAGTGGCAGATATCGGGGGCCTGCTCACGCAACACCACGCAGTGAATGGTAGTGATGCAAGTGGTGGGGGTTTGAAAGTAGGTCGCCCGAGCGTGCCGATACTTTGGGCCCGGAGAGAGCTGATTGTGGAGTAGAATCTAGCTTTGGATAGGGAATGGATTCGCAGAATGCTATTCCCTGAGCAGACCGACGGGGTCATTCAGCTGGGGCTACCGCAGGGGGTTTTTTCGGGGAGGTGGTTTGACCAGAGGTTGAATTATGAACAAATGGTAGGCCTCTCGACGACTTCTCTCTTATCCCGTAAACAGGCTCTCTAAATCTTCCATCTTCCTTTACTCTTCTCTCCACCAGTTTCTCCTTCTCCAACTTCACCCCACACTTTCACCTTCTTTCTCTCTCACCTGATCTGTGCACAAGCCATACCGCCCTATGGGTATGGCCAACAACTTCTATTTCTCGATTCGCAGTTCAGTCATCTTCAACCCAGCACACCTTCATCCAGCTCACCCCACTCTACCCAGAAATCCGTCGACTCCGTCGGGAGGCAGGACTACGGTTCTATCCCATTCCTGATTTCCGGTCCTCCAGGAACAGGGAAAACGAAGACTATCGTCGAAATCGCATTACAGTTAACTCACAACCCATCTTCCCAAAACGCCCACATCCTGCTCTGCGCACCTTCCGATTCAGCAGCAGATATACTCATCCGCAGACTCAAGGAGCACCTCTCCATTCCCCAACTCCTGCGGCTGAACGCAGCTTCTCGCCCTATCGGCGAAGTCCCTATTGACCTTCTTGGGTACTGCTATATGGATGGAGAGACAAACCTCTTCCTATTACCAGACTTTAAGCAATTGATGAGCTATAAGATAATCGTTGCTACTTGCCGTGATGCGGACCTTTTGGTTCAGGCGAGAGTTACAAATCGAGATTTAGTTCAACTAGAGAAGGGAATTCTGGATGCTCTACATTCTGACGGCCAGAATAATCTGGGTTCGTTTTTGCATTGGACGGCACTTCTTGTAGATGAAGCCGCACAGGCAACGGAGCCCGAAGTTGCAATTCCGCTGAGCGTTGTCACTCCACCGGCTACAGGTGGTATCGGAGATGTCCTGGTCGTAATGGCAGGAGACCAGGGCCAATTGGGTCCCCGAACGTCGTCGAGAAATACAAGCTTAGAAAGGAGTTTGTTCGAAAGACTTTTTGATCGCCCTCTATACCGGGACCACCCACTAGCAAGAAAGCGAGCCAAAGCCCGAGACTGGAACCCCTCGGCAAGGACAGGGCCAATCGCTCGCCCCCCATTCGCAAACCTCTTCCGCAACTACCGCTCTCACCCCGCCATTCTTGCAGTCCCAAGCGCGCTCTTCTATCACGACACGCTCATACCAGAAGCCACAGATGTAGATAGCATGATCGACTGGACCGGATGGCGAGGCCGCTGCTGGCCCGTACTCTTCTCACCCAACATCTGCGATGATGAAATCGAATACGACGGCGGGGGGTGGTACAACGTCAACGAAGCAAAGAAAGCTTGTGACTACGCCTTGTCTCTCGTGCAATCAAACCTTATTGAGCAGAGAGATATCTGCATCATGAGCCCCTTTAGCGCACAAGTCAAGCTCATCCGCCAAACCATCCGCCGACAACCATACGAACTAGGAGGTGTGAATATCGGGCCCATGGAGGTCTTTCAGGGCCTCGAGAGCCGCTTAGTGATCATCTGTACTACCAGGACACGAAGCCGCTTTTTAGCCGAAGACCGCGCCAGGGGCTTGGGCATGATCAACGAAACACGCCGTTTCAACGTCGCCATAACCCGCGCAAAGCAAGGCCTCATAATCATCGGCAACCCCTGGATCCTAGCACAAGACCCAGCTTGGGTTGCCTTCATGGCATTTTGCCGACGCCACGGCTTGTGGGAGGAGGATTCCCAGGGGGGGGACGGGAGTGTGTGGATGCCGGACGGAGCAGCAGACGAAGAGGTGGAGAAGGGATACTCGAGTCTGGAGAGGGGACTGGTAGTTCGGGAGGAAAGGGAGGCGGGGATGGACGACAGAATCTTTGCAGCGGGAGATGAGGACGGAATGTGGATGGCAGGAGTCGTGGCAGAGGAAGCATTTGGGGATGAATTTTAGGGATAGTTTCCGCCTAGTTTCCGCAGGGCAGGCAGAAAAGACTTGGATCGGTGGTTAGAAGAAGAAGAAGAAGAAGGTGAATCTCCACACAGGGCTACTACTTACCTCTTTACCCATTCTCCCCCTATGTAGCGTCTCACGCAACCCCCAAACCTAAGCAACACACACACACACACACGCACATGTAATCCCCTCTCAACCCAGGGGTATATAAATTCCACATTCAACAGTATACCAAATCCAACATCCAATACTACAATTAAATCCTGCATTTGATTGTAAAACTCAATCCTACATCCGATGGTATATGTCCGAGTCTCACGTTTTAACAGCACAACACAATTCCACATTCAACAGTACAATACAATTCCCACACCCACTAGCACAACCAAAACCACACACCCAACAGTATAATATCCAAACCCCCACACCCAATAGCACAAACAAACCACACACACACCCACTAGTATAACCAAATCCCACTTCCAATAGTATATCCAAACCCCGCATTCAACAGTACAACACAACACAGTAGCACAGCCAAACCCCACACCCAACAGTACAGTACAGCACAGTACGACCAAATCCCCACAACCAAACCAAACCCCAAACCCCACATCCACCCACGAGTAAACCCCCCCCTCCTCCCCCCGGGGCCCCAAACTTCCAATTAACCCAATCCAACCCAACCCAATCCAACCCAACCCAATCCAACCCAACCCAATCCAACCCAACCCAATCCAACCCAACCCAATCCAACCCAA